>PVKZ01003485.1:0-129704 GCA_004027375.1 Macroglossus sobrinus
GGAAAGGTATATGTGCGGGACAGCTAACACATCTGTTACACTAAACTACGTGTAAGAAAAGAAAAGGAGCTTGTGATCTAGGAGAAAACAATGTAATATAACCTGAAATATAACAGTGAAGTGCTAAAGTGAGCACTGTGTATAAACTGTAACTTTTATATTTTAAAATTAATAAATTAAGAATTTTAATTTAAAAATATGCATTCCATTGTTATATTTTTTGATATTGGGAGTTATGTTTAAAAGAAGTGGGGTTGCCCATCGGTAAGACTACTGTAAGCTGTACCTAACTTAAAGTTAACTTATATGGTGTTAATTAATAAATTGTTATTGAACTCTTCTACTGCCTAAATATTTTGAATGTTCTTCTCTCTTCCCTGTTTTTCAGTGACCATGCTTATTAAAATTGTATTGATCATACATCGGTTATTTAAAAACTTTTGGAAAAAAATCATGGATAGATTTTAACTATCTCCAAATACTCTTAATTAATATTTAATGCATTTTATTTATTAAATTAAGACAAAATGAGTTGTTTTTTTAAGATCTGAAAAATGTTAATTCTAAGAGGGTTGAAAAACAAATTGAAAAGGTGTTTGATATTCCAAGTGATGAATGTATTAAGGTAAAATACCTTTATTTGTTTATTTATTTTATTTATTATTATTATTTATGCCTACAGCACTTTGTCTTCCTAGGTGATCTTGCATCCAAGTTCTAACCAAGCCCAACCCTGCTTAGTTTCTGAGATCAGACATCATGCTTGTTCAGGGTAGCATGGCCATAGACTGTGGACCATGATTCCACTGGGGCATGAACCCAGGACCTGTTGCATGTAAAGCAGATGTGCTAACCGCTACACTAAAGAACCACATCCTCTTTATTTATTTATTTTTTTTTTGAAGACTTGGTTATACTTTTCAAAATCTCAGATATTTGGTCTAAGTGAAATTCATAGTTTTTGATAGCCCATCATTATATAATATTTTTATAGTTTTACAAATTTCTTTTTACTTATACTTTATTTGATCTTTACTCAAAATCCTTGTTATATGGTTAGAACAGACAGGAATTATTCTTGTGATACTGTTGAAAGAACGAAGGCTCAAAGAATGTGTCACTTAGAATTACAGATTTATAGTTAACTAATTTGCTAGGAGCAAAATGTAGGTATTCTGTAACACATTGCAATATTTTTTTTTGTATGCCATTTTGCCTCTATGGAAATATTTCGGTTGAAGAGCCGGTCCAAACTAATTTTAGGGCATGTGTATACTGGAATGGACAAAGACTTTTTTTTAATAGCTAGCCAGAATAATAATCTTAGGAAACAATAGATTTTATTTATATCCAAGTAATACTATTTTAAATTTGAATTTTTAAATTTACCTTTCAAATGTTGGTTTGGACATTAAATAGCACAGCCAAACTATGCTAAACTAATGCTACATGCTTATGTAGTAAGTATGTCAGTGCAACAGTATGTTTAGATTACACTTTCAATCTTTTTTGATTTTTGAAAAAGCAAGTTTCAGGTGTTGAGTGCTTTTTGTTTGTTTAAGCTTCACACAGTGGATGATAGCATACAACTTGGTAATGACTGAAAAAGCAATATGTTTTTTCTTAGATACACATACACAGAATTTAATGGTTTTTAATATGAAGTGGGACGTCATTATAAGGCATTGCTGGAATTATGTTTTTATTACTTGGATTATGTTATATTAAAGTATAATTAACTATTCTGATTTTAATACATCTTTATTTGGTATGTTAAAACTAGGGGCACAGCAATGAACAGACAGACAAGACCCCTATCTCACTATGTTTATGTTCTTCTTAGGGGTACAGTCATTAAATAGTAAATAAAGAAGTAAGCATAGTGATTATTGAATGAGACAGTGTTGTCAAGGAAATTCATTCAACAAATTGTATTTTCAGGTGGAAAATAATTAACATTGGAAAAGTCTTGTTTCTCAGAGAGATGCTGTGATACAGACTAACTTAGGGAAAGTCTCTCTGATGAGATAAGGCCTGAAGAAATGAAGAGATAGGAGAAATGCATTCCAGGAAGAGAAGAGAGCAAGAGTAAAGGCTTGGCATGTTTGTCAAGAATTGTTTCAGGGACAGACAGAAAGCAAGTGAGTTAGATGAGATGGCTTTGGAGTAGCCAGGAATCAAGTCATGCTGGGACTCTTGCTGTACTGAAGAGTTTGAAAATTATTCTAAGATAATAAAGGATTTCAAAGCAAGAGAGGAAATAAACTGATCATTCAGGTTTTCTTATAGAGAATATGTTGGAAAACAGTAAGAAGTGATAGCCCACATGCAAAATGGTGGTGGCTAAGTATATGATGGTAACGTTGGAAAAGGAGACAAATTTGATGCATATTTTATAGATGTAATAGATTTGTTGGTGAGTTACATGTAAGGAAATGAAATAAAGGGAAGAATGAGGAAGTTTGGGTTTGAACAATTAATTGAATACTGGTGTTAATATAGAGTGGACTTAGAGAGGGAAAGATAAAGGGGGAAGATAAAAAAACTCTGTTTTGGACATAGTATCTACTATTAGAAATGTCTACTACATGTCCAAGTAGAGATAGCACATAAATCTACAATTCAGGCATTCACAGAGAGAGTTGGTTCAGAGATAGATACTTAGAAGTTTCTATGAAAGTTTCTATGAAGTTTCTAGAAATGGATGCAGTTTCCCAGGGGTAAAATACAGAGAAAATGGTCCTAGAAGTCATGTTACATTATTGTCAGTTTTAGGGTGTTTTTAGTAAGAGCTTGAGGAAGATTAAAGGAGGTAGGACTCAGAATAGAAGTGTGGAAGGATTGAATTTTCAGGGAAGTGGAAATTATTCTCGTTGTAACAAGAGAAGGCAAAGAGGTTATGGGTATAGGTGCAGATGGATTTATATGTTTGGATAAGGGAGTTTTTGATGTTTTCTGTTTCCTTAAATAAAATGAGACAAAGTTATCAACTGAGAGTGAATTTGCCAGAGGAGAAAATATAGAGTGAAGGAAAGTGGTGTGAATTATCTTACTGAATAGCACTGTGAATTTACTAGGGGACATACCCTGGAAGTGCCAGGAAGTGTTAACTACATAGTGAGACTTGTGGCCATGAATGCACAAGAAACTAGCCAGACCACTTACTTGATTCTCTAATAATAAGCTGCTCTGGTAATAAGCGTAGAAAAGGCACATAGTTGGATGCATTCATAGTTGAGATTTTACCATCTGCTTATGCTCTTTGAGAGAATAGAAAGTGGTCGAACAATGATTGTAAATAGTGGACCTTGGAGTCTCAGCTGAGAAAGAAGTGGGCAGGGAACTAATGAATAATTAAAAAATTTAGTCCATTCAGTGTGATCTTAAAGGATTGTTGCAAACAAGTTACTAGTGTCTGGAGCAGTGATTCTCATTAGGGATAAGTTTTACCCCCAGGAAACATTTAGCAATGTCTGGAGACATATTTTTGTTGTCACACTGAGGGGTGAATGCTACTGGCATCTTGTGGGTAGATGAGATTTCATGGTTGCTGTTAAACATCCTACAGTGCACAGAACAGCCCAAATGTCCTTGCTGAGTTGAGAAACTGATATAGAGGGAATTTAAAGGGTAAGAGGTGGTATTCAGATAATGGGTTTTGAAATCAAGATTTCGGACACAGTCCAATTACTAGTGATGACAAAGGTCAGTCATGCACATGAGTTTTGAGTGTTTTGGCTTGCTTTTTCAGTGAGAGAACAATAGTAATTATATACTTTATAATTATTGTATGCCATCCACATATGTTGCTTCTTCTATTCACACAACCACCTTGAGATTTAGGTAAAATATGAATAATCACTCATCAGATGAGGAACTCGAAGCTTAAAGAAGTATGTATTGGTCATAGTCAGACATTCGCATGTAGAGTCATGGTTGTTACCTAGAATTTTTTAACTCTTAGATCACTGCTCTTTTAACACCATAATCAGAATGTTTTTATAATTTAATCCAAGAACCACAGAATCACCTAACTGTACTGGAAGGACATTTATTTGTCAATACATTGTATGCTTTGTGCTTCTTTTTACTATGTTGTTCAAACAAATTGTAACTGTTCTTTCTTTTTCTGATCATAAAGCTCCATCACTAGGATAGAAGAAAAGTAGAGCTTTAAATTTAAATGTTTGTTTTTTTCACATGTGCTTCCAATTTAAAAAAAAATTAAATTTATTCAAGTGACATTGGTTAATAAAATTATATAAGTTCAAAATGTACAGTTCAATAATACATCATCTGTATATTGCATTGTGTGGGCATCACCCAAAGTCAGATCTTCTGTCACCATATATTTGACCCCCTTTATCCTAACCTACCTGCCTCCTGCCCCTCTTTCCCTCTGGTTACCACTAAACTATTGTCCATGACTGTGAATTTTTGTTTGTCTTATTTGTTGCTTTTAGTTTTATATCCTACATATGAGTGAAATCATTGAACATATATGTTTTTCGATTTCTGCTAAACTTGGGACAAATGTTGAAAGTGTTCTTCAGGCAGTCACTGAAAAAATACCCCCATAAGTATTTTGCTATTTTTATACTGTTTATTAATCTTTCTCAACTTGGTATACTTCAAATAATCCCAATGTTGTGACTTAGAAATAAAACAAAACTTAATTATTAAATGCAACTATAGAATAAATGCTCTTTTTAAAAGAATGTCATATGTGAAGGACAGTGGAAATCTGATATCTTTTTATTGCTTCTGACTAGTCACAATTTTATAATCAGGTGCAAATTAGATTCTGTGTTGATGCATTTGATGAGACAGTGGAAGAAATAGTTCCCTCATATTCATATCCATATCAGATATCAGTTTGACAATATTTTTAGAATTAGATTTTTCAATATAAAAGCAGTGAAGAAAATTTAATAATTCTTTGTTATAGTATAGAATTCATGGTAATACTTGGGTTAACTAGAATTCATGGATCATCAGGTTATCAAGGGAGTGTGTATTGGAAAAACTGAATTCTGAGTGCACTTATTAATATTTGAGTATATCAGTACTTCAGATACTGATGAGATAAATTACTTTGAGCAAAAACTCTGGGCCTACTACTGACTTGTCTGGAATCCTCAAATGTTAAGGCTGACCACTGGAAATGCAGGTCACCTCAGACAATCTTTATCATGGTCACCAGAAATTCCACATGTGAAGCAAAAAAGGAAAGGATGAAGTCTGAGTTCACCTTAGAGCCAAGGAAAGGTTCTATACTCACTACCAAGAAAAATAACTGAGAGATGCCACAGCCAGGGCCTTTACTCAGCCATCTGGGCCTTGGACTGAACTGTAGCCTCAGATAGACTGGAACGCCTTAAGCCCCTGATGCCAGGCATGTCAGCCACTTCCTGAGGACATGAGGCTCTGGTCCTGATGTGGATGCTGGCCTGAGCAGGCTGCAGGCCAACTGATTGTTTTGAGGAGGTAGCATACGAAGCTCCATCCTAAGGATTTGGGGCTGCAGTGTGTGTGTCGGGGGGATCTTATCATGTGGATTTCTTTTCCTTACTTTGACACTTTTGAAATTCAGATTCTTGATTGAAACACGGATTCAAAGGTGATATTGATTTTGGGGGCATGCCACCTGGGCACCACACTCCCACACAAAATGTTTGCCACCAGGGGTCACATGATCATCTGTCACCCAGAAAACGATCATAATGTGACTGAGAGGTTTCTCCTCATTTTGGACACCTGACCTTCACACCTAGGCCTAACCAAATATTGACAGGTGTCTCTGGGGAACATGTGTGACACACACACACACTCTACCACATATTATTATCCCCAAAAGGCTCTTGAGGCACACGTGCTGCTTTGTACTCCCACTAAAGTTGATGCATAGTGTGCCCACATCATTAAACACAAGTGAAACCTTATGCCAACACTCGTAGAAATGTTCACACAGGCACACACATGAGGGCACTCACATACTTTCACCTACCTGATACCACACAACCAGATCTCTATCTCACAAACATTTAGACATAGACAAACACATACATACACATACACACATGGACATACACAGGGACACTGTAAACTCCCAGTTGAAACCTTTTTGATCTCAGTACTTAGAGAGTGAAGGAAGTAGAATAGATCCACTACACCAAATCTGGCTGAGACAGTGAGGCAAACGATGGTTTTATTTTTTTGACACAGACACATGAAGACCCCTATAGTCAAGGAGGCCTTTCAATCAGACTCTTACAGCCTCTAGAGGCCTTTCTCTTTGACGCCGTCACCACTGGGCCTGTTCAATTTCCTCAGCCTTGTGATTTCCTGGCCTCAAGAGGAAAGAGAGTGTGCCTGGCAATGTGACTGGTGGAGAGTTGTGAGCTATTGCCTTCTGAGGTGCTGGCCTGGCCTAATAACGTGAGACCCAAACCTCTGCCCCAAAGACCCACTCTGGGGAAGTGGGCTTGACAGCAGCCAAATTTCCAGGCGCTGAGTACTTGCTGGTGAACCAAAGACCTGCTGTTGCCAAACAGACTGTCCAAGCTAAGGGTAGGGAGGGGAGAATGGGCTACCTGTGTTGGAATAGGTAGGTGAGGGTCACTGCTGTGTAGAGGGGGTAAAGAAAGTGGTCAAATGGAAGGAAGGAGGGCAGAAAATTGGCAGCAAGGAAGTATAGATACATGGAGTAGGAAGGTAATGGGCTGCCTAGAGGATGAAGAAGGTGGAATGGCCCTGGGGATGGACTTAGAAGCTGAGGTTAGAAGGAATATGGAATGAAGTGCCTGGAAAAAGAGTCGGGCTACTGTGTTATGGGAGGACACAGCAGAGGAAAGAAGGAGGAGAGAGCCCAAGGCCTGATCCTAATCAATTTGATGGACAACAGCTGTCACTAATTGACAGTCCTCCCTCTAGGGAGTTCTGATGGGGCATCTCACTTCTGCCAATCATGGTGCCTGGAGAAGCTGAAGTGTTATCCAGTGGCCCTTTCCCACCCAGAGCCCCTCTCTGGGGTTTCCAAGTGCCCTAGGCCTGGCAGTGACTAGATTACAGAAGAGTCTGAAGAGGACAGAGCCAGATTCAAGGACGAAGCTTCAGTTGGGAGAGGGAGAAAGCAACAAGTGGCTCATGTTCACTTCTGAGTCAGGCAAGAGACCTGGGGCAAGAGCATGAATACTGGTGACTCTGAGTTCCGGACATGGGAGAGACTGGAAGCACCTTTGCCTGCTGTTCCGCAGAGCTTTAGGGGTTCACGCAGGTGCCATATCCCAATTTGGGGGCAGGGCAGTGACTTCCAGACATTGTAATTATAGGCCATTACCAGGCCTGGCTCAAAGGGCTTTAGACATAACAAGGCCAGCTCTTGTCCTGGGCCTTCTCCGACATGTGGTTCATACTTACCTCCTTGCTGGCAGTGGGCAGTGTTATAGCTTTGACTGGACCGTGGGCTATAATCTCATTTCACTGTGCCATTGGTGTGTCCTAAATTGAAAACAGGAGTCCAGGACTGCTGCATACATATTGGGCTCTATCAATAGTTAACCCATCACAAGCAGCCACGAGTGTTTCTCACCACTTTGTCCCCAGCCTCAGCTCAGAGTGGACCAGAGAGACTGGCTTTCTACTCTCCATAGAGCTCAGTGGTCCTGGAGTCCCTAGGAGAATCAAGGCTCAGGACACCTGCCCTGTCTGCTGTCAGGGGGTCAGCCATTAGCTGCTAGCATATTGGGAGGCCAGCCTCCACTGCCATGCATTAACCTCTTTGTCCTCCCTAATCATGGTCGTATCTGCCTTTTATATGCCCAAATGCCATAAGCTGTCCTCTTTGGGCCGGTGGCTTGGTCAGCCATCAGTGTTTAGGCTGGAGACATGAAGTCTCTGGACAAGCATGGGTATTTCGGAGCTGCATTCTGCCTGGATCTTAAGTCTGTGCCACTTAAGACTTCCTAAACTCTCCCATTCATTATGACTGATACTTTCAAATAGTCTCCCTCCCCATCAAATGAACGAAACTATGTCAGACTGCAAGGGACAGAGCTCTTATGATTTCACTCTTATGTGGACTTGAAAATAGAGCAAGACACTGATAAGCAAACAAACAAACAAACCTGGGCCAATTCAGAGCCTCAGATATGATACCAATGTGGATCAGAGATTAAGGGCAGAGGAGGGAGAATGACATGTGTGTAAAGGGGCTCAGCATTTGGGAAAAATGGACACACCAGGCAGCGGGTGCAGGAAGCCCATGCAGGCGATGGTTGTTGGAGTAGAAGACAGCCCCCTGACATACTGGTAAGGGTATTAAGCCACATACCCTACAAGGTTTCATTGAATCAAATGGACAGATCGCGGCAGGTTTGAGGCACCAATCCCTGGTCTGATATTCTCCTGATGACAGATTTCTGGACACACAGGGACATTGTTTGTATTAGCTTGAATCATTTTCCATCCTGTCACAGAGCCACCTAGAAGAGACTATTGTACTCACCTGAGTGCCATTTGAAATGGAGCAGTAGTCCTGGTGCTTCAGTGTTTTCTAAGACCACGTCCATCACATTGCTCCTGTGTTTTGAAATGAGAAGAACTCCAAAAGGATGTGTTTGGTTGTGTTTGACTCCTCCTGAGAATTCAGCTCCTCCGGAACAGGAAGAAGGATAGGGTAATGCATTCTGGGAAAAGGGAGTGAGAAATAGGAAAATGAAAAGAAGGCTGGATGCTGCTGACAGAAGGACACTAGAAACACTTTCTCAGTATGTTTAAAAAAGTTCAACCTTGGAGAACAATAAACAACATTGTGGTGAACAAAGTGTACTTGGGAGCCATTTGTTCTGTTGGCCTCAGGCTAAATAATGTCTACCCAGTGGATGCCAACTTTCTGATATTCCTGTGCTGTTGAGTTGATTCCCTCTTTTTGAAACTTTATCGTGAATGATTGCTTCCCAGAAACAAACCAGATTTCTATGGGACAGCATAGGATGTGAGGCCTTACCCAAGGCAAACAATGCTCAGTGGATCATTGGGTCAATTCTTTTCAGACATCAAATGAGGATGAGAGTAGAGGAGAGAGAAAGGTGCTAGAGAATAAATTGCTGGCTGCTCTAAGTGGTAAAGACTCTTGGGCAACTGCTGATGTCTCTGGAATTCACATATGATACGTCCATCTATTAAAAATATGGATTACCTCTCACCCCCTTTTACAAGGTGATGAGAAATTCTATACATGTAGTAGACAGGGAATTTGAAGTCTGAGGTCACATTGGTGCTATTGAAATGGCACCTATTCTCTACCAAGGAAAACATTTGTGAGATACCACAGCCAATCTCCTCTGCAGCACTCTGGGCTGAACTGTGGCCTGAGAAGAACTGAGCATCCCTCATCCCCTGAGAGCAAGACTATCAACCAACTGTGGAGGACAGGCGATTCTGGTTTTGACCTGGATGCTGGCCTTAGCAGGCTATGGACAACCCAATGGTGGTGGAGAGATAGCTCATGAAGCTCCATCTAATGAATATGGGTTTAAATGCAGACTTATCTGGTTCACTTCTTATTTTATTAACACTAAGTGGATGCACAATGTTCCTATGACATTAAAGAAATATGAATCTCATAGAACTATAATAGAAATATTCAAACAGGCACAACACAAGGTCACTCTCATACTTCCAGCTGCCTGGATGTCATATAACCACACCTCTTTCTCACACACATTTAGATACAGATGAACGCATTCACACACACACACAGGCACAGACACAGAGACACTGTTAACTCCCAGCCAGAAACCTATTTGAGCTCAGTACTTTAGAGAATGAGAGAGATAGAACAAGTCCACCATACCCAAAGCCAGCTGAGACATTGAGGCAAGCTGTGGCTGTATCCCTTTGATATAGACACATGAAGACTCCTGAAGTCAAGGAGGTCTCTCAATGCCTCCAGAGGTTATTACTTTTGATGCCCTTCACAACTGAGCCTAGCCTAGTGACTTCCTGAACTCCGGAGGAAAGGGAATGTGCTTAAAAGCATGGCTGGTGGCAGGCAAGATGGGTATCACAATGTAAGGTGCTGGCCAGGCCCAATAACATATAACTCAAACTTCTGCCCCCAGGATCCAGTCCCTGGCTGTCCCAGCCTGGCCGTGCAGTGGGCTTGAGGAGCAGGGTGATTGCTGGCAGATAAAAGGTCTGCTGTTGCCAAACAGACTGACCATGTTGACAGCGAGAATGGAAGAATTGGCTGCCTGCGTTGGAATAAGTAGGTGAGGATCACTGGTGTGTAGAGGGGATAAGGATGTTGGTCAAATGGGAGAAGAGAGGGCAGTAGAACTGGTAGCAGGGGAGTACAAATACATGGAATAGGAAGTAAATGGGTTGCCTGGAGGCTGAAGAAGGTAGAAGGACCCTGGGAGTGGACTTGGATATTGAGGTTAGAAGGGATATGGAATGAGACTTCTGGAAAGAGTGGTGCTGCTGAATCATGAGAAGACACATTGAAGAAAAGAAGAAGGAGAGAACCCCAGACATATTCCTCATCAATTCGTTGGACAACAGCCATGATTAAATGACAGCTAGTCTGGCCTTGAAGGAGCACCAATTGGACAAATCACCTCTGTCAATTATGGGGTCTGGAGAAGCTGAAGCTTTATTCAGTAGCCCCTTCCCTCCCCAACTCTTCTCTGTGGTTTTTAAATTCCCTAGGCATGGCAGTTACTAGTTTACCAAAGAGTCTAGGAAAGACAGAGCCAAATTCAGATGAGAACCTCCAGGGGGATGGAAGGGAGGAACAAATGGCTCATGTTCAATTCCAAATTAATCAAGAGGCCAGGACAAGAACATGAATATCAGTGACCCGAAAACTCAGTGCAAGTATGAGACTGGAAGCACCCCTTCTTGATTCACTGCAGACATTTAGGGGTTTTTGCAGGTGCCATTTCCCAGGATGGGATAGTGCAGAGAGTTCCAGACCTCCAAATTCCAGGCTATTTTCAGGCCTGGTACCCAGGGTGTTTGACATAACAAGGCCATCTCTTGTCCTGGGCCTCCCCTGAGATGTGGCTACTTCATATCTACCACCATGCTGGCTGGTGGGTGGTAACAGCCTTGACTGATTCGTGGGCAGTAGCCTTATTTCACTGGGAATATGCCATTGTTGTATCCTGAACTAAAAATGCCAGGACTGCCAAGTCTATTTGAGGCTCTATCAATAGCCGAGCCCCCCTGGAGTAGCCAAGAGTATGTCTTACCAGCTCATCTCCAGCCTCTGCCCATAGTGGCCCAGAAGGACTAGCTCCATAGGCCTCAGTGGTCCTGGAGTCCTTGGGAGAATCAATGCTCAGGATATCTTTCCTGTCTGCTGCCAGAGAATCAGCCATTAGCTGTCAGCATGCTACGCATTAACCACTTTGGCCTTCCTAATCATGGTTGCATTCGCATTCTATTTGCACAAATGCCATAAGAAGTTCTCTTTGGGCCTGGGGCCTGGTTACTCACCAGTGTTTAGGTCGGAGATGGGATGTCTCCAGACAACCCTGGAAATTTTAGAGATGCTTTCCTCTTGGTTCTCTGGCATGTGCCACTTAGGAGTTCCTAAACTTGCCCATACATTTTGTGACTGGCCCTTTTGAACAATCTCCCTCTTCATCAAGGAAAGCGAACTATGTCAGATGTCAAGAGACCAGGCCCTTATAATTTCACTCCCATGTGGACTTATAAAGGAGAGCAAGATACCAAAAACCAACCAACCAAACAAACCAAAGCACATTCAGAGACTCAGACATAAGACTGGGGTGGATCAGAGACTAAGGTCAGTTGAGGCAGAATGACATGTGTGCAAAGGGGCTCAGGATTTGGGAGAAAGGGACACTCCCAACTGCAGGTGCTGAGCAGCCCAGGCAGGTGACAGATAATGGAGTAGAAGGCGGTGCCACTGACACGTTAATAAGGGTGTTAAGACATGTAGCCACATTAGGTTTCATTGAGTCCAATGGGCAGACTGCAGCAGGTTTAGAGGAATTAAACTCTAGTCTGGTATTCTCCTGATAACATGTTTCTGGACACCTTGGAACATTGTTTGGATTAACTGAGATCATTTTCCATCCTGTCATGGGGCCGCCTAACAGCAACTATTGTATTCACCTGAATGCCATATAAAATGGATTGGGAGTCCCGATGCCTCACTATTTCCTGAGACCATAACCATCACGTTGCTCCTGTGTTTTGAAAATGAAAAGGACACCAAAGGGATGTGCTCTACTGTTCCTGAGAATTTGGCTACTCCAGAGCTGGAATAAGAACAGGATAATCCATTCTGCAAAAGGGGAGCAAGAAATAGAAAAATAAAAAGAAGCTGGGATGCTGCTAACAGAAGGATATTTGGGATGCTTTCTCAATATGTTTAGAAAAGTTCAACCTTGGAGAACAATGAACAACCTTGTTGAGAACAAAGGGTACTTGGAAGTCATTTGTTCAGTCAGCCTTGGGCTAAATAAGATCTCCCAGGGACCCCAGCTAATGTCAACTTCCTCATATTCCTGCACTGTCGAGGTGATTCCCTCTGCCTGAAATTTTATCGAGATTGTTCCCCAGAAACAATCTAGATTCCTTAAGGGACAGTATAGGATTTGAGACCTTCCCTGAGGCAAACAATGCTCAATGGTCATTGGGTCAATTCTCTTCAAATATCAATTGAGAATGGGGGTTAGAGAGGGACAAAAGTGCCAGAGAATCGATTGCTGGTTGCAAGGACTCTGTGGCCACTGTTGAGTTCTATGTAATTCACATATAATAAGTCTGGTCACTGAAAATGCATGTCATCTTGCACATCCCTTTACAAGGTGACAGGAAATTTCTTATGTGAAGTAGAAATGGAAGGTGAAGTGTGAAGTCACCTTGGAGCTAATGAGCAGTTTCCTACAGAGGAAAACATGTGAGAAATGCTACAGCCTGTCACCTTCTCAGGAGTCTCGGCCCTGGGCTGAGCTGTAGCCTGAGCCAAAGTGGACCTCCCTTGGTCACCAATGATGTGAGTGTCAGCCACCTCCTGAGGAGGAAAGTTTCTAGATCTGATCTGGATACTGGAGTGAGAAGGCTCCCAGAAACTAGGTGGTTATGGAGAGATAGCCCATGAAGCTCCATCTAGAGAATCTTGGCTCAGGTGTGCAGGGGGGATAGTATCTTATCTAGTGCATTTCTTTATTTTACTCATAAAGTAATGCACAATGTACCCAAAACATTAAACAAACATAGATTTTATAGAGCTGTTATAGAAATGTTCAAGCAGGCACACTACAAGGCCATTCACATACTTCCACCTGCTTGGGTATCACACAACTACATCTCTATCTCACACTCATTTAGACAGACAAATACACACACACACACACACACACACACACACACACACACACACACACACACACACTGTAAACTCCCTGCCAGAAAACTATGTGAGCTCAGAACTTTAGAGAGTGAGGGAAATAGAACAGGTCCACCATACCCAAAGCCAGCTGGTACAATGAGGGACACCTTAGCTTTATCACTTTGATATGGACACATGAAGACCCCTGAAGTCAATGAGGCCTCTCAGCCAGGCTTAAGGTCTCCAGAGGCTTTTTCCTTTGATGCCCTTCACAATTCTTTTTATCTCAGTATCCTCATCTTTGTAACTTCCTGGCCTCAGGAAGAAAGGGAGTGTGCCTGAAAGCATTCTGGCTGAAGGAAATGGGGCATTGTATTCTGAGGTATTGGCCAGGCCTAATAAATATGAGCCAATCAGCCCCCAGGACTCAGTCCCTGGCTGCCCCAGGCTGGCTAGTCAGTGAGCTTGACAGCAGTCAAGGTCACAGGATCAGGGTTCTTTCTGGCAATCAAAGGCCTGCTGTTGCCAAACAGACTGTCCATGTTGAGTGTGGAAGAGGGAAGAATGGCCTGAACATGTTGGAATAGGTTGGTGAGAATCACTGGTGTGTAGAGGGTGACAGGAACGTGGTCAAATGGAAAGAGATAGGGTGGTAGAATTGGCAGCAAAGGAGGATGGATATGTAAAGTAGGAAGGGAATGGGTTTCCTGGAGGCCAAAGAAGGTGAAGGACCCTGGGCGTGGACTTGGATCCTGAGTTTAGAAGGACTATGGAATGAGGCATCTGGAAAGAGTGATGCTGCTGAGTCATGGGAAGACACACCAGAGGAAAGGAGTAGAGAACCTCAAGCCTGACCCAAATCAATTTGATGGATAATTGACACCTAGTCCTACCTCCAAGGAGTACTGATTTAGCAACTCACCTCTGCTAATCATGGCCCTGGAGATGCTGAAGCCCTATCCTGTGGCCCTTTCTCACCCAGAGTTCCCCTCTGGGGTTTCCAAATGCCCTAATCCTGGCAGTATCTAATTTACAGAAGAGTCTAGGGAGGACAGAGACTGACTCAGTACAGAAGCTTCATGGGGGAGCAGGAGGGAGAAAAGAATGGCTCATGTTCACTTCTGTATCTTTCAAGGGGCCTGCGGAAACAGTATGAATATCGGTGACCCAGAAGCTCAGGGCAGGAATGAGACTGGAAGCACTCCTGCCCACTGTCCCACAGACCTTTACGGGTTTATGCAAGTGCCTTTAATCAGGGTGAGGGCAGGGCAGTGACTCCCAGACCTTCACATTTCAGGCCCTTTCCAGGCCTGTGCCCAGAGTGTTCGACATAACAAGGCCAGTTCTTGTCCTGGGTTTTCTCTGAGAAGTGGTTATAACATATCTACCACAGTACTGGCTGGTGGTGTTGATAACGGCATTGACCGTGTGTTGACATATACCCAGTGGCCAAATTACACTGGGAATGTGTCATTTGTGTATTTTGAACTAAAAATGTCAAACCAGGACTGCCTTGTACCTATGAGGCTCTATCAATAGCCGATCCCACCCAGAGAGGTCATGAATGCATCTCTTCACATCGTCCCCAGCCTCAGCCCAGGGTGAACTAGGTGAACTGGCTTTCTACTCTCTAGAGGCCTCAGTAATCCTGGAGTCCCAGGTGAAGCACTGCTCAGGATGCCGGTACTGTCTGCATCTAGGATATGTCATTAGTTGCAGACATGTAGGAAGGCCAGCCTAAATTGCCATGCATTAACCTCTTTGGCCTTCCTAATCATGTTCACATCTGCCTTCTATTTTAACAAATGCCATAGGCTGTCCCCTTTGGGCCAGTGTTTGAGTCAGCCACCAGTGTTTAGGGAGTAGATGGGAGGTCTCTGGACAGCCCTGGGAATTTCAAAACTGCTTTCCGTTTGGTTTTCAGGCCTGAGCCACATAGGAGTTCCTAAACTCACACATACATTTTGTGACTGGCCCTTTCGAGCATTCTCCCTGCCTGTCATGGTCAGGGACCTATGTCAAACCATAGAACCCTTAAGATTTTGCTCCCATGTGGACTTGAAAGGAGAGCAATACACTGACAAGCAAGCAAGCAAACAAACCAAAGTGAATTTAGAGCCTCAGACATCAGACCTGTGTGGATCACAGACTAAGTGCAGTAGAAGAAGAGCATCATGTGTGTAAAGAGACTCAGAATTTGGGCAATAGGGATGCATCAGGCAGTGAGTGCCGAGCATCCCAAGCAGATGACAGATGTGGGAGTAGAAGGCAGCACCCCTGACATGTTGGTAAGGGTGTTAAGCCATATAGCCCCACTGGGTTTCCTTGAGTCCAATGGACTGACTGCAGCAGGTTTGGACGCATCAAACACTAGTCTGGTATTCTTCTGATGACAGATTTCTGGACACACGGGGATGTTGTTTGAATTAATTTGAATCGTTTTCCATCCTCTCACAGAGCTGCCTATCAGAGACTATTGGATTCATCTGAGTGCTGTTTGAATTGGAGTGGCTCTCTGTGCCTCTTTGTTTCCTGAGACCGTGTTTATATTGTTGCTCCTGTGTTTTGGAAATGAGAACTCCAAAATGATGTGTTTGACTCTTACTGAGAAGTCTACATCTTCAGAGTTGGAAGAGAAACAGGGTGATCCATTCTGGAATAGGGGAGCAAGCAATAGGGAAATGGAAAAAAGGCTGGGACGCTGCTGACAGAGGGACATTCGGGATGCTTTCTCAGTATGTCTAGAAAAGTTCAACCTTGTAAAACAATAAAACCTTGTAGAGAACAACGAGTACTTGGAACCATTTCTTCTGTTGGCCTTGGGCTAAATAAGGTCTCCTGGAGATCCCAGAGGATGCCAATTTTCACATATTCCTGCCCTGTGGAGGTGCTTCCCTGTAACTGAAACTCTATTGTGATTGCTCAGCAAAAATTATACAGATTTCTTAAGGGACAGTGAAAGATGTAAGGCCTTTCCCGAGGCAAATAATGCTCAATGAATCACTGGGTCAATTTTTTTTCAGACATCAAGTGAAAATGGGGGAGGGGGAGGGGAATGGAGAAAGGTGCAAAAGAATCAATTTCTGGTGTGTGGGAAGAACTCTGGGCCCAATGCTAAGTTCTCTAAATTATGCATGATATGTCTGGCCAATGGGAATGCAGGTCAACTCGCACACCCTTTTACAAAGTGACGAGAAATTCCATACGTGAATTAGAAAGAGAAAGTGAAGACCAAGATTACCTTGGAGCTAATGAAATGTCCCTACTTACAATTGAGCAAAACATCAGAGAAACACCACTGTCAGTCCCCTCCTCAACACTCTGGACCATGGGCTTAGCTGTGGCCTGAGGAAGACTGGGCCCCCGTTGGTTCCCAATAGCGATACCATCAACCACCTCCTGAGGACAGAAAATTCTGTTTCTGAACTGGATGCTGTCCTGTACAGTATGCTGTCAACCTGATGATTGTGGAGAGACAGCTCATAAACTTCCAACTAATGAATCTAGGGTCAGGTGTGTAGGGGGTTGGGACCCTATCTAGTGCATTTCTTTATTTTACTCACACAAAGTGAATACACGATGCACCCACAACATTAAACAAATGTGAATTTCATAGAACTCTCATAAACATGTTTAAGAAGGCACAACACAAGGCTACTCGCATACTTCCACCTGCCTGGATATCACACAACTAGATCTCTATCTCACACACATTTAGACACACACACACACACACACACACACACACACACACGCATACACACAGGGAAACTGTAGACTCCCAGCCAGACACCTACTTGAGCCCAGTACTTTAGAGACTGAGGGAATAGAACAGGTCCACCACACCTAAAGCTGGCTGGGACAGTGATGCAAGACGTGGCTGTATCCCTTTGATACAGACACATGAAGACCCCTGAAGTCAGGAAGGTCTCTCAGCCGGGCTCTTACGGCTTTCAGAAGCTTTTTACTTTGATGCCCTTCACAACTGGGCCTAGCTCATTCTCCTTATTCTTGTGAATTTCTTGACTGAGGAGTAATGGGAGTTTGCCTGAAACCATGGCTGGTGAAAGGGATGTGGGGTATCATGTTATGAGGAACTACTCAGGCCTAATAACATATGACCCAATCATCAACCCCCAGGACATAGCCCCTGACTGCTGACTACTGCAGCCTGACTGGGCAGTGAGCTTGATAGCAGCCACGGTCACTGGAGCAAGGTGCTTGCTGATAAACCAAACTCCTGCAGTTGCTCAACAGACTGTCCAGGGTGAGGGTGTGAAATAGGAAAATGGGTTGCCCATGTTGAAATACATAGGTGAGGAACACTGGTGTGTAGAGTGGGTAAGGAAGGTGGTTAAATGAGAGGAGGGAGGGTGGTAGAACTGGTAGCAAGGGACTACAGATACGTGGAGTAGGAAGAGAATAGACTTCTCAGAGACAGAAAAAGGTGGAAGGACCCTGGGATTGAACTTGAATCCTGAGGTTAAAAGGAATATGGAATGAGGTGTCTGGAAAAAGAGTGGTACTGCTGAGTCATGGGAAGACATCGTGGCAGAAAGGAGAAGAGAATCCAAGGCCTGCCCTTAATCAATTTGAAGGAAAATAGCCATGATTAATTGGCAGCTAGTCCTGCCTTCAAGGATGTCTGTTTGGGCAGCTCACCTCTTCCAATCATAGGGCCCAGAGAGTCTAAAGCCCTATCCAGTGGCCCCTTCCCTGCCAAGACCTCCCTGCTGGGGTTTTCATGTGCCCAAAGCCTGGCAATAACTAGTTTACAGAATCATTTAGGGAGGACAGAGCCAGACTCAGGGAAGCTCTGGGGGAAATGAGAGTGAGGAACAAGTGGTTTGTTTTCACTTCTGAATCACTCAAGAGGCCTGGGACATGAACATGAATATTGGTGACCCAAAAACTCAGGGCAAGGATGAAACTGAAAGTACCCCTGCTCTCTGCCTCACAGATGTTTAGGGCTTTATGCAACTGCCATTTCACAGGGGTGTGGCAAAGCAGTGGCACCCAGATCTCTTAACTTAGGTCCTTTCCTGGCCTTGTGTCCAGAGTGTTCGACATAACAAGGCCAGTTCTTGTTCTTTGCCTTCTCTGAGATGTGGTTACTTAATTTCTATCACCATGCTGGCTGGTGGGTGGTGATAACAGCCTTGACCAGGTCATGGACAGTGGCTTCATTTTAATTCATTTATCAATATCCAACTCCTCCCAGAGTGGCCACAAGCGTGTCTCACCACCTCAATCCAAACCTCAGCCAATGTCAGACCAGGACTGGCTTTCTACTCTCCATAGGCCTCAGTGTTCCTGCAGTCCCCAGAAGAAGCAAGGCTCAGGATGCCTGCTCTCTCTGCTGCTAGGGGTAAGCCTTTAGCTGCTGGCATGTTGAGATGCCAGGCTTGACTGCTAGGTATTAACCTATTTGGCCTCACTAATAATGGTCAGATCTGTATTCTATTTGCACAAATGCCATAAGCTGTCTCCTTTGGGCCAGTGGACAGGTCAGCCATTACAAGATGATGAGAAATTCCATACATGAAGTAGATAGGGAAGGTGAAGTCCAAAGTCACCTTGGAACTATAAAAGGTCCCCTACTCACTACTGAGGGAAACATCTGAGAGACACCACAGCCAGTCTCTTCCACAACATTCTGGGCCCTGGGTCAAGCTGTGGCTTGAGGAGAATTGAACCCCCCTGGTCCCCGATGGTGAGAGCATCAGCTCCCTCCTAAGGACAGGAGATTCTCTTTCTGACCTGGAATCTGTCCTGAGAAGGCTACAGGAAACCTGATGCTTGTGGAGAGTCAGCCCATAATACCCCATCTAATAAATCTGGTCTCGTGTGTGTGGAGGGGCAGGATCTTATCTGGTGCATTTTTTAAATTCACTCACTCAAAATGAATGCACAATGCACCTACGACATTAAACAAAAGTAAATTTCATAGAACTCTCAGAAATATTCAAGCAGGAACAACACAGGGCCACTCACATACTTCCACCCTCCTATATATCACACAATCACATCTCTATCTCACCCACATGTAGACACAGACAAATACATCCACACACACACGCATATACACAGGGACACTGTAACGCAAGGCCAGAAACCTATTTGAGCTCGGTATTTTAGAGAGTGAGGGAGATAGAACAGGTCCACCACACCCAGAGCTGATTGGGAGTGAGGCAAGTCATAGATGTGTCTCATTCTTAAGAGCCCCGAAATCAAGGAGGCATCTTAGCTAGGTTCTTAAGTCCTAGAGGCCTTTCCCTTTGATGCCCTTTACAACAGGGCAAGGTTTGTTTTCCTCAGCTTCGTGACTTCTTGGCATCAGGAGGAAAGGGAGTGTGCATGAAAGCATGACTGATGAAATGGACGTAGGTATTGCATTCTGAGGTGCTGGCTAGGCCTAATAACATATGATCAAAACCTCTGTCCCCAGGACCAAGTCCCTGGCTCTCAGACTGGCTGGCCAGTAGGCTTAACATTAGCGAAGGTCCTAGAGCAGGGTACTTACTAGTAGACCAAAGGCCTTCTGTTGGCAAACAGAGTGTTCAGGGTGAGGGTAGGGGAGGGGAGAATGAACTGCCTGTGTTGGAATGGATAAGTGAGGATCACTGGTACGCAGAGGGGGTAAGAAAGATGGTCAAATGGTAGGATGGAGGGTGCTATAAGTGGACACGTGGAGAAGGTAGGGAATGGTCTGCCTGGAGTCCGAAAAAGGTGGAAGTATCCTCAGAGTGGCTTGGATTCTGAGGTTAGAAGGAATATGGAATGAGGCATCTAGAAAAAGAGCATTGCTGCTGAGACATGGGAAGACACAACTGAAGAAAGAAGGAGAGAACCCAAGACCTGACCCTAATCAATTCAATGGTCAACAGCTGTGATTCATTGACAGCTAGTCCTGTCTCCAAAAAGTGTTGATTGGGCAACTCACCCCTGCCAATCACAGGGCACAAAGATGCCAAAGCCCTATCCAAGTTCCTTTTTTCACTCCAAACTCACATCTGGGGTTTTAAAGTGATGTGTTGGAGTCTTCCTGAGAAGTGGCTTCTCAAGAGCCAGAAGAGGAACAGTGTAATCCTTTATGGAATAGAGGAATGAGAAATAGGCAAATGAAAAAAAGTCTGGTACACTGCTGACATAGAGACACTCCAGACACTTTCTGAATATGTTTACAAAAGTTCTGACTTGGAGAAAAATGAACAACCTTGTCAAGAACAAAGGGAACTTAAGAGCAATTTGTTCTGTCAGCCTTGGGCTAATAAAGTCTCCCAGTAGATCCTGGCATATGCTAAATTTCTTATTCTTGTGCTGTTGAGGTAAATTTCTCTGTCTGAAACTGTATCATCATTACTCTTTAGAAACAATCCAAAAACCTTAAAGGATGCTACAAGATGTGAAGCCTTCACCGTGGCAAATAATGCTCAATGGAACATTGGGTCAATTCTTTTAAGACATTAAATGAGAATGGGTGTGGAGTAGGAAGAAAAGTGCCAGAGAATCAGCTGCTGGCTGCTGGGTGTGGCAAGGACTCTGAGCCCACTGCCGAGTTCTCTGAAATTCACATATTATGTGCCTGGCCAATGGGAATAAGGGTCACATCGAACACCCCTTTATAATGTGACGAGAAATTCCATATGTGAAGTAGAAAGAAAAGGTGAAGTCCGAAGTCTCCTTGAAGCTAATGAGAGGTCTCCTCCTCACTACTGAAGAAAACATCTAAGAGATGTCACAGCCAGTCCCCTCCTCAGCACTCTGGGCCATGGGACGAGCTGTGGCCTGAAGAAGACTAGGCCTCCCTTGGTCCTTGTTGGCAAGAGGACAGAAGATTTTTTTTTTTGCCTGGATGCTGGCCTGAGAAGGTTACGGGCAATCCACTGGTTGTAAAGAGACAGCCCATGAAGCTTTATCTAGTGAACTTGGGCTCACGTGTTTAGGAAAATGGGATCTTATCTGTGCATTTCTTTAATTTACTCACACAAAATGGATGCACAACGTGCCCACAACATTAAACAAACGTGGATTTCATAGAACTTTCATAGACATGTTCAAGAAGACACAACATGAGGCCACTTACATACTTCCCCATATCCAGGATATCACACAACCTCATTTCTTCCTCACACACATTTAGACACAGACAAATACATGCACACACACACACACATACACACACACACGCACACACACACACACATAAGGACCCTGTAAACTCCAAGCCAGAACACAATTTGAGCTCAGTACTTTAGAGATTGAGAGATATAGAACAGGTCCACAATACCCAAATCCAGGTGCAAGTCAGGCAAACCATGGCTGTATTTCTTTGATATGGACACATGAAGACAGCTGAAGTCAATGAGTCCTTTCAGTCTGGTTCTTTAGGCATCCAGAGGCCTTTCCCTTTGATGCACTTTACAACAGGGCCTAGCTCATCTCCTCAGCATTGTGACTTCCTGGGTTCAGGAGGAAAGGAAGTGTGCTTGAAAGCATGGCTGGCTGAACGAATGTGGGGTATTACATTCTGAGGTGCTGGCCAGGCCCACTAACATATGACCCAAATCTCTGGCCCCAGGATGGAGTCTCTGGCTTCCCCCAGCCTGGCTAGGCAGTGGGCATGACAGCAGTCTAGGTCACTAGAGCAGTGTACTTGCTGGCAGATCAAAGGCCTGCTGTTGCTTAACAGACAGCTCAAGGAGAGGAGGTGGGAGAGAAGAATGGGCTGCGCATGTTAGAATAGGTAAGTGAAGATCACTCATATTTAGAGAAGGTAAGAAACATTGCCAATGGGAGGAGGAAGGATGGTAGAACTTGCAGCATGGGAGTATGGATACTTGCAGTAGGAAGGGATTGGGATGACTGGAGATTAAAGAAGGTGGAAGGACTCTGGAAGCAGACTTGGAACCTGAGGTTAGAAGGAATATGAAGTGTGGCATCCTGAAAAAAGTGGTGCTGCTGAGTCATTGGAAGACACAGTGGAGGAAAAAAGGAGAGAATCCCAGGCCTGACCCTAATCAATTCGATGGACAATAGCCACGATTAATTTACAGGTATTTCTGCCTCCAAGTTGTGTTAATTGGGCAACTCACCTCTGCCAATCATGGGGACCAAAGATACTGAAGCCCTATTCAGTGGATTCTCCTGCCCAGAGCTCCCCTCTTGGGTTTCCAAATGTTCTAAGCTGGACAATGACTAGATTAGAGAAGAGTTTAGAGAGGACAGAGCCAGACTCAGAGGAGATGCTTCAGGGAAAAGTTGAAGGGAGAAAGACATGGCTCATGGTCACTCCCGAATCAACCAAGAGGCATGGGGTAAAAGCATGAATATCAGTGACCTGGAAGCTCAGGGCAGGGGTGAGACTGAAAGCACCCCTGCTCGCTGCCCCACATACTTTTAGGGATTTACAGAGGTGCCATTTCCCAAGGCAGTGACAGGGTGTTGACTTCCAGACCTCCCAATTCCAGGTCATTTTCAAGCCCTGCACCCAGGGCATTCAACATAACAAGGCCAGCTCTTGTCCAAGTCCTTCTCTGAGACATGGTTACTTCATAGCTACTGCCATGCTGGCATGTGGGTTGTGATAACAGCCTTGATTAGGTCCTGGGCAGTGGCCTCATTTCCCTGGGAGTGTGCCATTGGTGTGTCTTGAACTGAAAATGTTAGACAAGGATTGCCTCATACTTATGAGGCTCAATCAAAAGCCGATCCCATGCAGAATGGCCAGGATTGTGTCTCACTACCTCGTCCCAAGCCTCAGGCCTGGGTGGACCTGAGGGACTGGCTTTCTACTCTTCACAGGTTTCAGTGGTTTTGGAGTCCCCAGGAGAAACATGGCTCAGAAAGCCTGCCCTGTCCACTGCCAGGGTGTTAGCATTAGGTGCCAGCATTTTGGGAGGCCAGCTTCCACTGCCACACATTAACTTCTTTGGCCTCCCTAAACATGGTTGCTTCTGAATATTATGGCACAAATGCCATAAGTGGTCCCATTGGGGTGATGGCTGGGTCAGCAACTCATGTTTATGCCAGAGACAGGATGTCTTTGGACAGCCCTTGGAATTTCAGAGCTGCATTCCGTCTGTTTCTCAGGCTCATGCCATGTAGAAGTTCCAAAATTTGCCCGTACATTTTGTGACTGGTCTTTTCAAGCAGTCCCTCTCTTGGTCAAGACAAGGGAAATATGTCAGACCATAAGGGACAGGGCCCTTATAATTTTGCTTCAATGTGGACTTGAAAGGAGAGCAAGATACCAATAACCACTGAAGTAACAAACAAACCAAAGCCAATTCACAGCCTCAGATATGATACAGGGGGTGGATGGAAGACTAAAGGCAGTAGAGGGAGAATAACGTGTGTAAAGGGGCTCATTATTTGGTTGAAAGGGACACACTTGTCAGGGGGTTCTGAGCTGCCCACACAGGTGAAGGATGTTAGAGTAGAAGGAAGTACCCCTTATATGTTATAAGGGTGTTAGGGCACGTAGCCCTGCTCGGTTTCATTGAGTCCAATGAACAGACTGCAGCAGATTTAGAGGTGCCAAACCCTAGTGTGGTATTCAACTGACTACAGAATTCTTGACACACAGAGACGTTGTTTGGATTAGCTGAGATCATTTTTCATCCTTTAACAGAACTGCCTAACAGAGACTTTTGGAATCACCTGAGTGACATGGAGTGGCAGTCCCGGTGCCTCAGTATTTTCTGAGACCATGTCCATCACATTGTTCCTGTGTTTTGAAAATGAGAATGACTCCAAAAGGATGTATTTGTCTCTTTCTGAGAAGTCAGCTCCTTCAGAGCCAGATGATGGACAGGGTAATTCATTCTGGAATAGGGGAGTAAGAATTAGGGAAATGAAAAGAAGCTTGAGATGCTGCTGACAAAGGGACACTCAGGATGCTTACTCAATATGTTTAAAAAAGTTCAACCTTGGAGAACAGTGAAACATTTTTTTCAAGAACAAGGGGTCCTTGAAAGCCATTTCTTCTGTTGGCTTCGGGCTTAAAAAGGTCTCCTGGGCACCCAGGCTAATGTCAACTTTCTCATATTCCTGCACTGTCAGGTGATTTCCTCAGTCTGAAACTATGGTGATTATTCACCAGAAACAAACAGAATTCTTTACGGGACAGTACAAGATGTGAGGCCTTTCCCAAGGCAAGTGATGCTCAGTGGATCATTGGATCAGTTCTTTTCAAACATCAAATGAGAATTGGAGTGGGGGAGGGAGAAAGGTACCAGAGCATCAACTTCTGGTTGTTGTATGTGGCAAGGACACTGAACCCAATGCTGCATTCTCTGGAATTCACAAATGATATGTCAGGACACTGAAAAGTTGGGTCTTCTTGCACACTCTTTTGCAAGGTAACTAGAAATTCCATATGTAAGTTAGAAAGGGAAAGTGAAGTCCAATGTCACCTTAGAGCTAATGAGAGAGATCCCCTACTCTACTGAGAAAAATGTCTTAGAAACTCCATAGTGAGTTCCCTCTGCAGCTCTCTTGACCTTGGGCTAAACTGTGACCTGCAGAGGACTGGTTCTTCATTGGACCCAGATGGCGAGAGTGTCAGCCATCTCCTGAGGACAGGAAATTCTGGTTCTGACCTGGATGCTGGCCAGTTGAGGCTGCGGGCAACCCAGTGATTGTGAGGAGAAAGCTCAGAAAGCTCCATCTAATGAATCTAGGCTTAGGTATGTAGGGGATGGGATCTTATCTGGTGCATTTATTTATTTTACTCTCACAAAGTGGATGCACAATATGCTCACTACATTAAACAAATGTGAATTTCAAAAAACTCTCAAGAAAGTGTTTAAGCAGTCACAACATGAGGCCACTTACATATTTCCACCTGTCTGGATGTCACACAACCACATATCTATCTCACACACATTTAGACACAGACACAGACACAGACACACACACACACACACACACACACACACACACACACACACACACATAAATAAGGACACCGTAAACTCCCAGCCAGAAATCTATTTGAGCTCTTTACTTTAGAGAGTGAGGGTGATAGAACAGTTTTCCCACACCCAAAGCAGGCTGTTCACTGAGGCAAACCATGGCTGTATCACTTTCATTCAGACACAAGAAAAGCCCCAATGTCAAGGAAGCTTGTCATCCGAGCTCTTAAGGACTCCAGAGACTTTTCCCTTTGATGCCCATCACAACTGGGCCTAGCTTGGTCTCCTCAGCCTTGCGACTTTTGGACTCAGCAGTAAAAGGAGTGTGCCTGAAAGCATGGCTGGTGACAAGAACTTGGAGTATCATATTCTAAGGTGCTGTCCAGGCCTAATAACATATGGCCCAAAATTCTGCCCCCAGGACCCAGTCTATAGTTGCCCTAGCCTTGCTGGGCAATGGTCTTGAGAGTAGCCAAGGTTCCAGGAGCAGGGTGCTTTCTGGTAGACCAAAGGCCTATTGCCAAACAGATTGTCCAGGTTGTGATTGGAGAAGAGACAAATTGGCTTCCCATATGGAATGAGGATCACTGGTGTGTAGAGGGTGTAAGGAAGGTGGCCAAATGAGAGGGTGGTAGATCTGGCAGCAAGCAAGTGCGAATACATGGAGTAGAAAGGGAATAAGCTGCCTGGAAGCTGAAGAAGGTGGAAGGACCCTAGGTGCAGACTTCTATCCTGAGGTTAGAAGGAGTATGGAATGAGGCATCTGGAAAAGGAGTGGTGCTACTAGCTCAATGGGAAGACACAGCAGAGGAAAGAAGGAGAGAACTCCAGGCCTGACCCTAATCAATTCAATAGAAAACAGCCACGATTAAATGACAGGTAGTTCAGCCTCCAAGGAGCACTGACTGGGCAACTCATCTCTGTCAATATTGGGGTTGGGAGTAGCTGAAGTCCTATCCAGTGACCCTTTCTCACCCAGAGTTCTTCTCTGTGATCTTCATGTGCCCTAAGCATGGCAGTGACTAGTTTACAGAAGTTTCAGGAGGACAGAGGCAGACTCAGAAGAGAAGCTCCAGGGGAGTGCAGGAAGGAGGAACAAGTGGTTCGTGTTCAATTCTGATTCATTCAAGTGGCCTGCAGCAAGAGGATGAATACTGGTGACTCGGAAGCTCAGGGCAGGGGTGAGATTTAAAGCAACCCTGCCTGCTGCCCTGCAGGCCTTTTAGGATTTATGCAGGTGTAATTTCCCAGGGCAGGGACAGGGCATTGGCTCCCAGACCTCCCAATTCCAGGTGCTTTTTAGGCCTGGTGCCCAAGGCTTTCAAAACAACAAGGCCAGCTCTTGTCCAGGGCCTTCTGTAAGATGTGGTTACTTCATATCTATTGATATACTGGCTGATGGGTAGTGATAAAAGCCTTTACTGGGCCGTGAGCAGTGGCCAAATTTCACTGGGAGTGTGCCATTGTTATGTCCTGTTTGAAAATGTCAGTCGAGGACTGCCGCAGACATATGAGGCTCTATCAATAGCTGACCACTCTCAGAGCAGCCACGAGAGTGTCTAACTAACTCATCCCCAGCCTCAGCCCAGGGTGGACCAGAGGGACTGGCTTTCTACTCTTCACCAGCTTCAGTGATCCTGGAGTCCCCAGAAGGAGCAAGGCTCTGGACGCCTGCCCTGTCCACTGCCAGAGGTCAGCCATTAGCTGTTGCCATGTCAGGAAGCCATATTTCACTATCATAGATTAACCATTTTGTCCTCTCTGTTAATGGTCACATCTGCATTCTATTTGCACAAATGCCATAAGCTGTCTCCTTTGGGCCAGAGGCCAGGTCAATCACCAGTGTGTAGGCCGGAGACTGGAGGTTTCTGAATAGTCCTGTGAGTTTCAGAGCTACTTTGGTGTGGTTCACCCTGTGCCACTTAGGAGTTCCTAAACTCAACTGTACATTTTGTGACTGGCCCTTTTGAGCAATCCTTCTCCCTGTCAAAGAAAGGGAACTATGTCAGACTGCAAGGGACAGGGCCCTTATGATTTATCTCCTATATGAGCTCGAATAGGAGAGCAAGACAATGACAAGCAAACAAACAAACAAACCAAAGCCAGATCAGAGCCTCAGTCAGGAGACTGGTTGGATCAGAAACTAAGGGCATTAGAGGGAGAATGACATATGTATAAAGAAGCTCAGCATTTGGGAGAAAAGAAAACATCAGGCGTGAGTGCTGAGCAATCAACGCAGGTGACAGATGTTGGAGTAGAAGGCAGCACCCCTTACATGTTATAAGAATGTTAAGCCACATTGCCCTGATAGGTTTCATTGAGTCCAATGAACAGACCATGGTAGGTTTGTAGGTGCCAAACCCTAATCTGGTATTATTCAGATGACGGTCTTCTGGACACACTGGGACATTGTTTGGATTAGCTGGAATTGTTTTCCATCCGGTCACAGAGCCATCTAACAAAAACAATTGGATTCATGTGAGTGCCATTTCAAAAGGAGCAAGTAGTCCTGGAGCCTCAGAGTTTTCTGAGACCACGCGCATCATGGTGCTCCTGTGTTTTGAAAATGAGAAGGACTCCAAAAGAATGTGTTTGACACTACCTGAGATATTGGCTACTCCAGAGCTGGAAGATGGACAGGGTAATCCATTCTGGAATAGGGGAGTGAGAAATAGGAGAATGAAGAGAAGGCTGGGATGCTGCTGACAGTGAGACACTCAAGATGCTTTCTCCATATTTTAGAAAAGTTCAGACTTGAAGAACAATGAATGACCTTGTCAAGAACTAAGGGTATTTGGGAGCCATTTGTTCTGTTGGCCTCAGGCTAAATAAGGTCTCCCTGGGACCCCAGCAGATGCCAACTTTCATATACCTGGGCTATGTAGGTGATTACCTTTGTCTGAAACTTAATTGTGATTGCTACCCAAATACAATCTGGATTCTTTAAAGGATGGTACGTGATGTGAGGACTTTCCCAAGGCAAAGAATGCTCAATGGTCATTGGGGCAATTCTTTTAGACATCAAATGAGAATCAGAGTGGAGAGAGAAAAAGGTGCCAGAGAACCAATTGCTGGCTGCTGTGTGGCAAGGACACTAACCCACTGCTGAGTTCTCTAGAATTCACACATGATACGTCCAGCCACTGGAAATGTGTGTCACCTCATACCTTTTACAAGATGACAAGAAATTCAATACATGAAGTAGAAAGGGATGGTGAAATCAAAGGTCACCTTGGAGCTAATGAAAAGTTTCCTACTTACTACCGAGGAGAATATATGAGAGACTTCCCCTCCAGTCACCTCCTCAGCACTCTGGACTTGAGATGAGCTGTGGCCTGAAGAGGACTGGGCCTGCATTGGTCCCTATGGCTAGAATGTCAGTCAACACCTGAGAACAGGAGACTATGGTTATAACCTGGATGCTGACCTGAGCTGGCTGCAGGCAACCAGATGGTTGAGGGGAGAGAGTTCATGAAGCTCCATCTAATGAATCTGGGCTTGGGTATGTAGGTGGTTGGGATCTTATCTGGTGCATTTCTTTATTTTACTCACACAAAGTGGTAACACAATGTGACCAAGACATTAAACAAATGTGAATTTCAAAGGACTCTCATGAAAATGTCCAAGCAGGCACAACATGAGGCCATTCACATTCTTCCACCTGCCTAAATATGACACAACCACGTATCTATCTCACATGCAGTTAGACACAAACACATACACACACACACACACACACACACACACACACACACACAAGGACACTGTATACTCCCAACCTGAAACCTATTTGAGCTCAGTACTTGAGAGGGTGAGGGAGATAGAATATATGCACCCCACCCAAAGCTGGTTGGGACAGTGAGGCAAGCCATGACTATATCCCTTTGATACAGACAAATAAAGACCCCAAAAGTCATGGAGGACTCTCAACAGGGTTCTTAGGTCCTCCAGAGACCTTTCCTTTGACACCCTTCACAACTGGGTATAGCTCTGTCTCCTCCACCTTGTGACTTCCTGGCCTCAGGAAGAAAGGGAGTATGCCTAAAAGCATGACTGGTGGAAGAAACACGGGGTATACAATCTGGATTCTTTAAAGGATGGTACAAAATGTGAGGCCTTCCCCGAGGCAAAAAATGCTCAATGGATTATTGGGTTAATTCTTTTCAGATATCAAATGAGAATGGAGATGACAGAAGGAAATAGGTGCCAGAAAATCAATTACTGGCTACTGTGTGTGGCAATTACTCTGGGCTCACTGCTGAGTTCTCTGGAATTCATATATGATATGTCTGGCCACTGGATAACCTTCCACACCCTTTTAAAAGGTGAGAATAAATTCTATAGGTGAAGAAGAAAAGGAAAGAATAGTATGAGTTCACCTTGGAACTAATGAAATGTCTCCTACTCACTATCGATGAAAACATCTGAGAGATGCCACAGCCAGTCGCCTCCACAGCACTCTGGGACCTGGGCTGACTGGGCCTCCCTTGCCCCACAATGGTATGAGGGTTGGCCACCTCCTGAAGACAGGAGATTCTGGTTCTGACCTGGATGCTGGCCTGAGCAGGCTGCAGGCAACCTGATGGTTGTGGGGAGACAGCTCATGAAGCTCCATTTAATGAATCTGGGCTCAGGTGTATGGGAAGATGGAACCTTATCTGCTGAATTTCATAGAACTCTCATAGAAATGTTCAAGCAGGCACAAAACAAGGCCACTCACATACTGCCACAAGCCTGTTTACCTCACTACCACATCTCTCCTACACACACGTAGACACAGATAAACACATCCACACACACACAAGTGCACACTCATAGGGACAGTGTAAACTCCCAGCCAGAAAATTATTTTAGCTCAGTACTTTACAGAGTTAGGGAGATAGAACAGGTCTACCATGCCCAAAGTTTGCTGGGACTCTCAGGGAATTCGTGACTTTATCCCTTTGATAGAGACACATGAAGACCCCTACACTTAAAGAGGCCTCTCATCCAGGCTCTTAAGGCCTCCAGAGTCCTTTTCCTTTGATGTTCTTTACAACTGGGCCTAGCTTGGTCTCCTTAGCCTTGTGACTTCCTGGCTTCAGAAAAAAATGGAGTGTGCCTGAAACAGTGGCTGCCAGCAGTGACATGAAATATTGCATTCTGAGGAGCTGAGCAGGCCTAATAACATATGACCCTGTTCTCTTCCCCCAGAACCCAGTCCCCGGCTAGCTCTGCCTGGCTGGGCAACAGGCTTCATAGCACCTAAGGTTCCAGGAGAGAGGTGTGTGCTTCTGCACCAGAGACCTGCTGTTGCCAAACTGACTATTCCAGGTGAGAATTGTGGAGGGGAGAATGGGCTGCCCATGTTGGAATAGGTAGGTGAGGAACACTGGTGTATAGAGGGGTTAAGGAAGGTGGTCAAATGGGAGGTGGGTGGTGGAAGGACTGGTAGCAAGGGAATCCGAATATGTGGAGTAGAAAGGGAATGGGCTGGTTGGAGGCTGAAGAAGGTGGAAGGATCCTGGGAGGGGACTTATATTCTGAGGTTGGAAGAAATATGGAAAGAGGCATCAGAACAAGAGTGGTGCTGCTGAGTCATAGGTAGACACAGCGGAGGGAAAAGGAAGGAGAGAACCCCAGGCCTGACTCTAATCAATTCGATGGCCAACAGCTGTGATAAATTGACAGCTAGTCCTGCCTCCAAGGATCATTGACTGGGCAGCTAACCCCTGCCAATCATGGGGCCCAGAGAAACTGTAGCCCTATTCAGTGGCCCCATCACATCAATAGCTCTGCATCATGTCAAGAGCTCTGCTAGGCCTGACAGTGACACATTTACAGAAGAGTTTAGAGAGGACAGAGCCAGAATCAGAGAAGAAGCTCAAGGGGAAATGAGAGGGAAAAATAAGTGGCTCATACTCACTTCTGAATAACTTAAGAGGCCTGGAGCAAGAGCATGAATATCTGTGACCTGGATGCTCAGGGTAAGGGTGAGACTGAAGCACCCTTGTCTGTGTCCCTCAACCTTTAGGAGTTGACGCATGTGCCATTTCCCAATGTGGCATCATAGCAGTGACTTTCAGCCCTCCCAATACAGGACCTTTCCAGGCCTGGTGCCCAGGGGCTTTTGACATAACAAAGCCAGCTCTTGTTTTGTGCCTTCTGAGACTTTGTAACTTCTTATCTAATGTCATGCTGGCTGGTGGTTGGTGATAATAGCCTTGACCAGGCTGCAGACAGTGACCTCATTTCACTGTGAGGGTGCCACTGGTGTGTCCTGAACTGAAAATTTCAGGCAGGGCAGGATTGTTGTGTCCATATGAGGTTCTATAAATAGTCGACCCCTCCTGAAGTGTCCATCCATTACAAACTAGAGGGACTGGCTTTCAACTTTCTACATGCTTCAGAGATCCTGGAGTTCCAAGGAGAAGGCTCAGGATGCCTGCCCTGTCTATTGCCAGAAGGTCATTCATTAGCTGTCGGCATGTTGTGAGGCCAGCTTCCACTGCCACACATTAACCTCTTTGGCCCTCCTAATCATGTATTCTATTTGCACAAATGCAATAAGCTATCACATTTAAACAGGGGCCAGGCCAGACTCCATTTTTGGCTGGAGACAAGAAGTCTCCAGACAGTCTTGGCAATTTCAGAGCTGTGTTTCACCTGAATCTCAGGCCTGTGCCACTTAGGAGTTCCTAAACTCACCTATACATTTTGTGACTGGCCCTTTGGAGCAGTCCCTCTCCCTTCAAGGGAAAGGAACCATGTCAGACCACAAGGCATAGGGCTCTTATGATTTTGCTCAGATATAGACTTGAAAAGGAGAGCAAGACAACAAGCAAGCAAACAAATAAACAAAACAAATTAAATTCAGAGCCTCAGACATGAAACCGGCATGGATCAGAGACAAAGGGCATTAGACAGAGAATGACATGTATGTAAAAGGGATCTTTATTTGAAATAAAAAGACACAAAAGGAAGCAAGTGTGGAACAGCCATGCAGATGATGGATGTTGGAGTAGAAAGTAGCACCCCTGACATGTTGAGCCATGTAGCCCCACTAGGTTTCATTGAGTCCAGAGTACAGACAATGGAAATTTTGGAGGTGCCAATCTCTAGTCTGGTATTATCCTGAGAACAGAATTCTGGACACAGTGGGACATTGTTTAGATTAGATGGGATGATTTTCCATCTTGTCACAGAGCCTCCTTGTAGAAAATATTAGAGTCACCTGAGTGCTGTTTGAAACGAAGAGATAGTCCTGATGATTTGGTGTTTCCTGAACCATGTCCATCATGTTGCTACTCTGTTTTGAAAACTAAAAGGATTCTGAGAGGATGGGTTTGACTCTTCCAGAGTAGTTGGCTCCTTCCAGAGCAGGAATAGGGACAGGGTAATCATTCTGGAATAGGAGAGTGAGAAATAGGAAAATGAAAAGACTGAGATGATGTTGACAGAGGGATACTCGGTATGGTTTCTCAATATATTTAGAAAAGTTCAACCTTGGAGAATAATAAACAACCTTGTCGAGAACAAAAGGTACTTGAGAGCCATTTAATCTGTTGGCATCGGGCTAAATATGGTCTCCTTGAGACCCCAGCAGACGCGAATTCTCTCATATTTTTGCCTTATCAAGGGGATTCTCTCTGTCTGAAACCCTATTGTGGTTGCTCCCCAGAAAAAATATTGGCTTGCTTAAGGGACTGTACATGATGTGAGGACTGCCCCGAGGCAAACAATGCTCAATGGATCATTGGGTCAATTCTTTTTAGACATCAAATGGGATTGGTGCAGGGAGAAAGGTGTCAGAGAATCAATTGCTGGTTGTGGTCTGTGGCAGAGCCTCTGGGCCCCCTGCTGAGTTCTCTGGAATTCACACATGATATGTCTGGCCAATGGAAATGTGGATCACCTCACATACCCTTTAACAAGGTGAAGAGAAATTCCATATGTGAAATACAAAAGGAAGGTGGAGTCTTAGGTTACCTTGGAGCAATGAGAGGTCCTCTACTCACTATCGAGGAAAATATTTAAGAGACAACATAACCAGTCCACTCTTCAGCAGTCTGGACCCTGGGCCTACATGTGTCCTGAGGAGGACTGGGCCTCCCTTGGTCCCCGATGGTGAGAGTGTCAGCCACCTCCTGAGGACCAGAGATTCTGGTTCTGATGTGTATACTGACAAGCAGGCTGCAGGCCACCCGAGGTTGTAGAAAATGAACTCATGAAACTCCATCTAATAAATATGAGTCAAGTGTTTGGGGGATTGAGATCATATCTGGTGCATTTTTTTAATTTTACTCACACAAAGTGGATGCACAATGTGCCCATGACATCAAACAAACATAAATTTCATAGAACTCTCATACAAATTTTCAATCAGGCACAACACCAGGCCACACACATACTTCCACCTGACAGAATATCACACAACCACATCTCTATTTCACACACATTTAGACACAGAAAAAAACCATCCACACACATGTATGCATACAGGGACACTATAAACTCTCAGCTAGGAACTTATTCAAGTAGTTTAGAGAGTGAGCGGGATAGAACAGTTCCACAACACCCAAAGCAGTCTAGGATGATGAGGCAAGCTGTCGCTGTACCCCTTTGATACAGACACATGAAGACCCCCATACAAGGAGGCCTATCAGCTGGACTCTTAAGGTCTCCAGAAGCCCTCCCATTAGATGCCTTTCACAACTGGGCCTAGCTCAGTCTCCTTAGCCTTGTGACTTTCTGGTCTAAAGAGAAAATAGAGTATGCCTGAAAGCATGTCTGGAAGCAGGAATGTGGGGTATCACATGCTGAGGTGCTGGCCAGGCCTAATAACATAAGACTCAAACCTATGCCTTCAGGACCAAATCCCTGACCACCTTAGTTTTGCGGGACACTGGGCTTGACGGCAGCCAAGGTCCCAGGAGCAGGATGCGTGCTAGTGAACCAAAGGCCTTCTTTTGCCATATTACCTAGGGTACATATGGACAGGAGAAAAGGGGTTGCCTGTGTTGGAATAGGTAGGAGAGGATCAATAGTGTGTAGACAGAGTAAGGAAGGTGGTCAATGGGAGGAGGGTAGGTGGTATCGCTGGCAGCAAGGTTGTACATACATGTGGAGTAAAAAGTGAATGGGCTGCCTGGAAGCCAATGAAAGAGAAAGGACCCTGGGAATGGAATTGGATCCTGAGTTTAGAAGGAATATGGAATGAGGCATTTGGAAAAAGTGGTGCTGCTGAGTCTTAGTAAGACACAGCCGAGGAAAGTAGGAGGAGAGAACCCCAAGCCTGATACCAAGTATTTCTATAGATAACAGCCATGATTAACTGACAGCTAATTCTGCCTCCAAGGACCACTGAATGGACAACTCGCCTCTGCCAATCATGGGTTCTGGAGAAGCTGAAGCCCTATCCAGTGGAGCCTTCCTGTCCAGAGCTTTTCTCTAGGGTTACCAAAGCCCCTATACCTGGTAGTGACTAGTTTTAAAAAAAGACAGGAGAAGATAGAGACAGACTCAGAGAAAAAACTCTAGGTGGGACCTGGAGGGAGAAACAAGTGGCACATATTCACTTCCAAATCACTCCAGAGGCCTGGGGTAAGACCATGAATATCTGTGACTGGGAACCTCAATGCAAAGGTGAGAGTAGAAGCACTCCTGCTCGCATCCCTGCAGACATTTTAGGGTTTGAGCAGGTGCATTTCCCAGGGTGGGGGCAGAGTGATGACTCCCAGACTTTTCATTTCCAGGCCCTTTCCAGCCATAGTGCCCAAGGCATTCAACATGACAATGCCAGCTTTTATCCTGGAACTTTTCTGAGTTGTGGTTACTTCATACCTATTGCCATGCCGGCTGGTGAATTGTGATAATTGTTTGACCAGACTGTACAGTGGCCTCATTTCTCTGGGAGTGTGCCTCATTGTTTGCTGAGACCATGTCCATCAGGTTGTGTGTGTGTGTGTGTGTGTGGTTATGTTTGTATTTTGTATTTTGAAAATGAGAACTTTAAAAGGATGCTTTTGACTCTTCCTGAGAAGTTGGCTCATCTAGAGATGGAAGAGGGACAGGATAATCCATTCTGGAATACAGGAGCAAGAAATAGTAAAATTAAAAGAAGGCTGGGACACTGCTGACAGAGGGACACTTGAGATACTTTCTCAATATGTTTAATAAAGTTCATACTTGGAGAACAATGAACAACTTTGTCAAGAATAAAGGGTACTTGGGAGACATATTTTCTGTTGTTTTTAGTCTAAATAAGGTCTCTCAGGGTCACTAGCGGATGTCAACTTTCTCTTATTCATGTGCTGTCAAGGTGGTTCCCTTTGTCTGAAACTCTATTGTGATTGCTCCCCAGGAACAATCTGGATTTCTTAAGGAACAGTATAGGATGTTAGGCCTTCACTGAGGCAAACAGTGCTCAATGGATCATTGGGTCAATTCTCTTCAGACATCAATTGAGAATGGTGTTGGGGAAAGGAGAAAGGTGCCAGAGAATCAATTGTTGGTTGCTGTGAGTGGCAAGGACTCTGGGCCAACTGTTGAGTTCTCTGGAATTCACAAATAATATGCCTGGCCACTGGAAATGCGTGTCATCTGGAACACATTTTTACAAGGTGAGGAGAAATTTCATTCATCAAGTAGAAAGGGAAGGTAGAAAGGAAAGGTAAAGTCCCAGCTCACCTTGCAGCTAATGAAGGTCCCCTACTCACTACTGAGGAAAACATCTGAGACACGTTACCTCAAGTTCCCTCCTCAGCACTCTAGGCCCTGGGCTGAGTTGTGGCCTGAACAGTACTAGGCATCCCTTGGTCTCCAATGACGAGAGTATCAGCCACCTCATGAGGACAGGAGATTCTGTATCTGAATTGGATGCTGGCCTGAGAAGTCTGCTTTCAACCTAAAGGTTGTGGAGAGACAGCTCATGAAGTTCCATCTAATAAATCTGGGCTTAGGTGTGTGGGAGAATGGGATATTATCTAGTATATTTCTTCATTTTACTTACACAAAGTGGATGTACAATGCACCCAAACATTAAACAAACATGAATTTCAAAGAACTCTCTTAGAAATGTTCAAGTATATGCAACACCTAGCCACTCATATACTTCCACCTGTCTTGGTATCACAAAACTATATCTCTATCTCACATTCATTCAAATACAGACAAACATAACCACACACACACACACACACACACACACACACACACACACACACAAACACATATACAGGAACATGGTAAATGTCCATTTCAAATGTCTATTTGAAATCAATAGTTTAGAGAATGAGAGAGATAGGTTCACTATATCCAAAGCCGATTGGAACCGTTGGCAAGCCATGGCTGTATCCATTTTATATGGACACATGAAGACACCAGAAGTCAATGAGGCCTCTCAGTCGAGCTCTTTAGGTATCAATAGGCCTTTTTCTTTGATACCCTTTACAACTGGGCGTAGCTAGGTCTCCACAGCCTTGTGACTTCTTGGCCTCAAGAGAAAAGGGAGTGTACCTCAAAGCATGGCTGGCATGGGGTATTGCATTATGAGGTACTGGCAAGGCCTAATAACACATGACCTAAATATCTGCACCCAGGAATCAGTCTCTGGCTGCCCCAACCAAGATGGGCTGTGGGTTTGACAATAGCCAAGGTCCCACAAGCAGGGTGATTCCTGGCAGACCAAAGGCCTGCTGTTGCAAAACACACTGTCCAGGGTGAGGATGGGGTGGAAAAAATGGGCTGCCCAAGTTGAAATAGTTAGGTGAGGATCACTGGTGTGTAGAGGGGGTCAGGAAGGTGGTCAAATGGGAGGAGCCAGAGCAGTAGAACTTTGGCAGCAGGGGAGTATGGTTACATGGAGTAGGAAGGGAATGGACTTCCTGGAGGTCAAAGAAGGTGGAAGAACCCCGTGGGTGGACTTGTATCCTGAGGTTAGAAGGAATATAGAATGAGGCTTTGGGAAAAAGAGTGGTGCTGCTAAGTCATGGGAAGATACAGTGGAGGAAAGAAGGAGGAGAGAACTGAAGACCTGAATCTAACTAATTTAATAGACAACAGTCGTGATTAATTGATAGCTAGTCCTATCTCCAAAGAGCGCTGATTGGGCAACTCACTTCTGCCAGTAATGGGGCCAGGAGAAGCTAAAGCCCTATCCAGTGGCCCCTTCCATCCCAGAGCTCCCCTCTGGGGTTTCAAGTGCCCTAAGCTTGAGAGTAACTAGTTTACAGAAGAGTCTAGAGAGGACAGAGCCTGACTCAGAAGAGATGCTCCAGAGGAAAGTGGGAGGGAGGAACAATTTATCGTGTTCACTTTCAAATTTCTCAAGAGGCCTGGTCAAGTGCATGAATATCAGTGACTTGGAAACTCAAGGCAGGGAGAGAATGGAAACACCCCTGCCTGCTGCCCCACAGACAATTAGGGGCTTAAGCAGTTTACATTTTCCAGGGTGGGAGCAGTGTGGTAACTCCCATACCTCCCATTTCCAGGTTCTTTCCAGGCCTGCCTCCCAAGGCATTCAAAATAACAAGGCCAGCTCTTGTCCTGGGCCTTCTCTGAGACATGGTTACTTTATATCTACTGCAATGCTGGTTGGTGGGTGATATAACAACCTTGACTGGGCCTTAGGCAGTGGCCTCATTTTCCTGCAAGGGTGCATTTGGTGTGTCCTGAACTAAAAATGTCTGGTCAGGACTGCCACATATATATGAGTCTCTATCAATAGCCAACCCATCCCAGAGCAGCCACAACTGTTTCTCACCCCCTCATCCCCAGTGTAAGCCCAGGGCACACCAGAAGAACTGGCTTTCTATTTTCCTCAGGCATCAGTGGTCCTGTAATCCTAGGGAAAATCAGTGTTCAGGACACAAGCCCCATCTGTTGCCAGGGGGTCAACCATTAGCAGCTGTCATGTTGGGAGGTCAGCCTCTACTGTCACACATTAACCTTTTTAGCCTCCCTAATCATGGTCATATCTGCATTTTATTTGCACAAATGCCATAAGCTGTTCCCTTTGGCTGGTGGCTGGGTCAGCCACATGTGTTTAGGCTGGATACCAGAGGTCTTAAGACAGCCTTAAGAATTTTGGAGCTGCGTTTTGCCTGATTTTCAGTCCTGTGACACTTAGGAGTTCCTAAACTTGCCCATACATTTTGAGACTGGCCCTTTCGAGAAGACCCCTCCCCGTAAAGAGAAAGGAACTATGTCAGACCGCAAGGGACAGGTCTTATATAATTTTACTCCCATGTGGACTTGAAAAGAAGAGCGAGACAAGGATAAGTAAACAAACAAGAAAACCACAGCCAATTCAGAGCCTCAGACATGAGAATCAGAGACTAAGAGCAGTAGAGGGACAACAACATGACTGTAAAGGGGCTCAGCATTTGAGAGATAGGGACACACCAGGCAGCATGTGCAGAGCATCCCATACAGATGATGGATGTTGGAATAGAAGGCAGCATTCCTGACATGTTGGTAAGGGTATTAAGACACTTAGCCCCGCTAGGTTTCATTGAGAACAATGGAAAAACCACAGGAGGATTGGAGGTGCCAAACACTTGTTTGGTAATCTGCTGATGACAGATTTTTGGACACTTTAGATGTTGTTTGGATAAACTGGGATTGTTTTCCATCCTGTCACAGAGCCAACTAACAGAAACTATTGGAGTCACCTGAGTGCTATTTGAAATGGAGCAGCAGTTCTGGTGCCTCTGGGTTCTTGAATCCATATCTATCGCGTTGCTGCTCTGTTTGAAAAATGAGGACTTCAAAAGGATGCATTTGACTCTTCCTGAGATGTCAGCTCCTCTAGAACCAGAAGAGGAACAGGGTAATCCATTCTGGAATAGAGGAGTGAGAAATAGCAACATGAAAAGAAGGCTGGGATATTGCTGATTGAGGGATATTCGGGATGCTTTCTCAATATGTTTAGAAAAGTTCAACCTTGAGAATAGATGACTTGTAGAGAACAAAAGGTACTTGGGAGCCATTTGTTCTGTTGACCTCGGTCTAAATAAGGTCTCTGGAGACCCCAGAGGATGCCAACTTTCTCATATTTCTGCCCTGTTGAGATGATTCCCTTTGTCTGTAACTCTATTGTGATTGTTCAGCAGAAATTATCTAGATTCCTTAAGAGACCATAAAGAATGTAAGGAGTTCTCAGAGGCAAACAATGCTCAATGAATTATTGGGTTAATTCTTTTCAGACATCAAATGAAAATGGGGTGGGGGGAGGAAGAAAGGTGTCATAGAATCAACTGCTGGCTGCTGTGTGTGGCAAGACTCTGGGCAACTACTGAGTTCTCTGGAAACCACAAATGATATGTCCTGCCAATGGAAATGTGAATCACTTCACACACCCTTTTACAAAGTGAAGAGAAATTTTATACATGAGTTAGAAAGGGCTGGTGGAGTCCAAGGTCACCTTGGAACTAATGAAATGTCCCCTACTCACTACCAAGCAAAACATCTGAAAAAAAACACAGCCAGTCTCCTCTTCAGCACTCTGAGCCATGGGCTGAGCTGTGGCCTGAGGAAGACTGGGCCTTCATTGGTCCCTGATAGTAAAAATGTCAGCCATTTTCTGAGGATAGAAGATTCTGGTTCTGAACTGGATGCTGGCCTGAACAGGCTGCTGGCAACCTGATGGTTGTGGGGATACAGCTCTTGAAGCTCCAACTAATGAATCTGGAGTCAAGTGTGTGGGAGGATGGCATTTTATCTGGTTCATTTCCTTGTTTTACTCACACAAAATGGATGTACAATGCACCCACAATGTTAAAAACAAACTTTAATTTCATAGAATTCTCATGGACATGTTCAAGAAGGCACAATACTAGGCCACTCATATACTTTCACCTGCCTGGATATCACATGCAAACGTCTCTAACTCATCCACATTTAGACACCCGCAAACACAAACATACACACACACACACACACACACACACACACACACACGCACACACTCAGGAACACTATAAATTCCCAGCCAGAAACCAATTTGTGCTCTGTACTTTATATAGAGTGAGGTAGATAGAACTGGTTGATGCTACCCAAAGCCAGCTGACACAGTGAGGCTAACCATGGCTGTATCCCTTTCATACATATACATGAAGACCCCTAAAGTAAAGGAGTCTTCTCAGCCGGGATCTTACAGGCACCAGAGACTTTTCTCTTTGACGCCCTTCACAATTGGATCTAGCTCTGTCTCCTCAGCCTTGTGACTTCCTAGCCTCAGAAGGAAAGGGAGTGTGTCTGAAAGCACAGCTGGTTGAAGGGCTATGGAATATCAGATTCTGAGGTGCTGGCTAGGCCTAATAACATATGACACAATCTTCTGGCCCCAGGTCCCAGTCCCTCACTGCCCCAACCTGGCTGGTCTGTGGGCTTGATGTCCCAGGAGCAAGGTGTTTTGTGGTAGACCAGAGGCCTGCTGTTGCCAAACATTCTTTCAGGGTGAGGGTGAATGAAGGGAGAATGGGGTGTTCATGTTGGAATAAGTAGTTGAGGATCACTGGTGTTTAGAAGATGTAGGGAAGGTGGTCAAATGAGAGGGAGAGCAGTAGAACTGGAATCAAGGGAGTATGGATACATGGAATATGAAAAGAATAGGTTGCCTGGAAGCCTAATAAGGTGGAAGAACCCTGGGAGTAACCATGGATCCATGAGATTAGAAGCAATATAGAGTGAGACATCTGAAAAAATGGTGCTGCTGAGTCATGGGAAGAAATAGGGAAGAAAAGCAGGAGGAGAGAACCTCAAGCTTTACCCTAATCAATTTGATGAACAACAGCTGTGATTAATTGACAGCTAGTCCTGCCTCCAAGGAGAGATGATTGGGCAACTCACCTTGGTCAATCATGGAGCCTAGAGAAGCTGAAGCCCTATTCAGTGGCCCCTTTTTTCCCAGAGCTACTAAGCCTGTCAGTGACTAGTTTACAGAAGAGTCTAGAAAGGACAGAGCCAGACTCAGAGAATAAGCTCCAGGAGGGAGGGGGAGGCAGAAAAAAAGTGGATTGTGTAAAGTACTGAATCTCTCAAAAGGCCTGGGGAAAGAATATTGAACATAAGAGACCTGGAAATTCAGGGCAGGGGTGAGACTGGAAGCACCCCTGCCCACTGCCCCCAAATAGTTTGATGTTTCCACATGTCTCATTTCATAGGATAGGGGCCAGGGCAGTGACTCACAGACCTCCCAATTCCAGGCCTTTCAGGCGTTGGGCCCATGGCATTCTACATAACAAGAAAAGCTCTTGTCCTGGGCCTTTTCTGAGAAGTGGTTACTTCATATTTATCACCATACTGGCTGGTGCGTGGTGATAACAGCCTTGAATGAGCCGTGGACAGGGGCTTCATTTCTCTGAGAGTGTGCCATTGGTGTGTCCGAACTGAAACTATCAGGCCAGGACTGCTCATACATATGAGGCTCTGTCAATAGCTGACCCCTCCCAAAACAGCCACGAGTGCGTCTCACCACCTTATCCCCAGCCTGAACCCAGGACAGACCAGAGTGACTAGCTTTCTATTCTTCACAGGCCTCAGAGGTTCTGGAGAGCTTAGAAAAGCAAGTGTCAAGCCACCTGTGCTATCTGCTGCCAGGGCATCAGCCATCAGCTGCCAGCATGTTGGGAGGGCAGCCTCCACATCCACCATTAACCTCTTTAGCCTCTCTAATCATGGTCACATCTGCATTCTATATGCACCAATGCCATAAGCTTTTCCCTTTAGGCAGGCGGCCGGGTCAGCCACCGATGTATAGGCCAGAGACTGCAGATCTTCAGACATCCCTGGGAATTTTAGAGCTGTGTTCTACCGGGTTCTCGGGCCTGTGCCACTTAGCAGTTTGTAAACTCACCTATATATTTCATTTCTAGCCCTTTTGAGCAGTCTCCCTCCCCTTCAAAGTAAGGGAACTATGTCAAACCACAAGAGACAGGACCCTTAAGATTTTGCTCCCATGTGAACTTGAAAAGGAGAACAATACACTGATAAGCACACAAAGAAACCAAAGCCAATTCAGAGCCTCAGATATGAAAAGGCTGTGGATAAAGACTAAGGGCAGTAGAGGGAGAATGACATGTCTGTAAAGAGGCTCAGCATTAGGGAGAAAAAGACATACCAGGCAGCAGGGGCCGAGCAGCCCACACAGGTTACAGAAGGCAGCGCCCCGGACATGTTGGTAAGGGTGTTAAACTATATAGTCCCGCTAGGCTTCATTGAGTGCAATGGACAGACAGTCGCAGGTTTGGAGTCTCAAACTGTAGTTTGATATTCTCCTGATGACAGACGTGGACACACAGGAACGTTGTTGGCATTAGCTGGGACTGTTTTCCGTTTTTTTCACCGAGCCGCCTAGCGGAGACTATTAGATTTACCTGAGTGCTGTTTGAAATAGAGCGGCATGCCGAAGCCTCAATGTTTCTTGAGACCATGTCCATCACATTGCTCCTGTGCTTTGAAAATGAGAAGGGCACCAAAGGGATGCCTTCTACTGTTCCTGAGAAGTTGGCTACTCCAGAGACAGAATAGGGACAGGGTAATCCATTCTGGAATATGGGAATGAGAAATAGAGAAATGAAAAGAAGGCTAGGATGCTGATGACAGAGGGAAATTCAGGTGCTTCCTCAATAGGTTTAGAAAACTCAAACCTTGGAGAACATTTAACAACCTTGCTGAGAATAAAAGGTACTTGAGAGCCATATGTTCTATTGGCTTCTGGCTAAATAAGGTCTTCCGGGGACAATGGTGGATGCCAACTTTCTCATATGCCTGTGCTGTTAAGATGATTTCAACTGTTTGAAACTCTATCATGATTGCTCCACAGAAACAATCCAGATTACTAAGAGATTGTACAGGATGTGAGGCCTTTCCCAAGGCAAAAAATGCTCAGTGGATTGGTGGGTCAATTCTTCTCAGACATCAATGAAATAAGGGTGGTAGAGGGAGAAAGTGCCAGAGAATCAACTGCTGGCTACTGTGTGTGACAAAGACTCTGGGCCCCTACTGAGTTCTCTGAAATTCATACATGAGATGTCCAGCCACTGAAAATGCAACTCACTACATTTTAAAAGGTGATGAGAAATTCCATACGTGAAGTAGAAAGGGAAGATGAAGTCTGAGGTCACACAAACTGGATGCCCATTAAACAAACATGAATTTTACAGAACTCTCACAGAAATGTTCAAGCAGGAATTACACAAGGCCACTCACTTACTTCCACCATCCTGGATATTGCATAATCATATCTCTGTCTCACACACATTTGAACACAAACAAACACATCAACACACACACATGCACACAGTGACGCTGTGAACTCCAATCCAGAAACCTATTTCAGCTCAGTTCTTTAGAGAGTGAGGGAGATAGTAAAGGTCCACCACACCCAAAGCTGGCTGATACAGTAAGGGAAGCCGTGGCTATATCTTTTTCATAGAGACACATGAAGACCACTGTGGTCAAGGAGGTCTCTCAGCCTGCCTGGCTCTTAAGGTCTCTGGAGGACTTTCCCCTTGACACCCTTCACAACTGGGCCCAGCTTGGTCTCCTCAGCCTTGTGACTTCCTGGCCTCAGGAGAAACTGAGTGTCCCTGAAAGTATGGCTGGTCGAAGAGATGCGGGGTATCGCATTCTGAAATGCTGACCAGGCCTAATAACATATGACCCACACCTCTGCCCCCAGGACCAAGTCCCTGGTTTCCCCAGCCTGGCTGGGAAGTGGGCTTGACAGTAGCCTAGATACCGGGAGCAGAGTGCTTCCTGGAAAAATCAAAGCCCTGCTGTTGCAAAACAGACTATCCAGAGTGAGGATGGGGTAGGGGAATAGGCTGCCCTTGTTGGAATAGTTCAGTGAGGATCACTGGTTTGTAGAAGATGTAAGGAAGTTGGTCAAATAGGAGGAAGGAGGCTGGTAGAACTGACAGCAAAAGAGTATGGATATGTAGATTAGGAAGGTAATGGATAATCTGGAGGATGAAAAAGGTGAAAGGACCCTGTGAGCAGATTTGAATCCTGAGGTTAAAAGGAATATGGAATGAGGTGCCTAGAGAAAAGAGTATTACTGCTGATTCATGGGAAGACATAGCAGTAAAAATAAAGAGAAACCCCAGGCCTGACCCTAGTCTATTTGATGGACAACAGCTGTGATTAATTGACAGCTACTCCTGCCTCCAAGAAGTGCAGATTGGGCAGCTCACATCTGCCAATCATGGGGCCCGGAGAAGGTGAAGCCCTAACCAGAAGCCTCATTCATCCCAGAGCTCACCTCTGGGGTTTCCAAGTGCCCTAGGCCAGGCAGAGACTAGTTTACAGAAAAGTCTAGGGAGGACAGAGCCAGACTCAGAGGAGAATATCCAGAGGGGTCATGGAAGGGACAAACACTGGGCTCATGGGCTCATGTTCACTTGCAAATCACTCAAGAGGCCTAGGACAAGAGCACGAATATTGGTGACCCTGAAGTTCAGGGCTGGAGCGAGACTGGGAGTACCCCTGCACTTTGCCCCTCAGACTTTAGGGGTTTACACAGGTACCATTTCCCAGGAAGTGCAGGTTGGTGACTTCTACACATCCCAATTCCAGGCCTTTTCAGGCCTGGCACTCAGGGCATTCGACATAATGAGGCCAGCTCTTGTCCTGGGCCTTCTCAGAAACATGGATACTTCATATCTATCACCATGCTAGCAGTTGGGTGGTGATAACAGCCTTGACGGGGCCTTGGACAATGGCCTCATTTCACTCTGTGTGTGCCATTGGTGTGTCCTAAACTGAAAATGTCAGGCCAGGACTCCTGTGTACTTAATGAGTCTCTATCAATAGCCGTCCCCTACCAAAGCAGTCATGAATGCATCTCACCATCTCTTCTCTATCCTGAGCCCTGTTTGGACCAGAGGGACAGGCTTTCTAGTATCTTCAGGCCTCAGTGATTCTGGAGCCCCCAGAAAAAACAAGACTCAGGACACCTGATCTGTTCGCTTTCAGGGGGTCAGCCTTTAACTGCCAGAATGTTGGGAGGCCAGCCACCATTTAATGCATTAATCTCTTAGGCCTCCCTAATCATTGTCACATCTGCATTCTAATTCACAAATGCCACAAGTTGTTTTCTTTGGGCTGGTGGCCATGTCAAGCATTGATGATTAGACTGGAGACAGGAGGTCTCCGGACAGCCCTGAGAATTTCAGAGCTGTGTTCCTCCTAGTTCTCATGCCTGTGCCACTTAGGAGTTCCTAAACTCACCTGCACATTTTGTGACTGGCCCTTTCAAGCAGTCCTGCTCCTTGTCAAAGAAAGTGAAATATGTCATGTCATGAGGGACGGAACCTTATGATTTCACTCCCATGTGAACTTGAAAGGGAGATCAAGACGCTGACAAGCAAACAAACAAATCAAAGCCAAATCAGAGCAGACATGAGACTGCTATGGATCAGAGACTAAGAGCAGTAGAGGGAGAATGACATGTGTATAAAGATCCTCAGCATTTGGGAAAAAGGGACACAACAGGCAGTCGGTGCCAAGCAGCCCATGAATGTGATAGATGTTGGAGTAGAAGGCAATGACCCTGACATGTCTGTATGGGTGTTAAGCCAAGTAGCCCCACTAGGTTTTATTGAGTGCAATAGAGAGACCACAGCAGGGTTGGAGGTGCTAAATGCTAGTCTGGTATTCTCCTGATGACAGATTTCTGGATACACAGGGAAATTGTATAGATTAGTTGGGATCATTTTCAGTCCTCTCACAGAGCTCCCTAACACAGACTATTAGATTTCACTGATTGCCATTCTAAATGCAATGCTGGTCCTGGTGCCTCAGTGTTTCCTGAGACCATGTCTATTACCTTGCTTCTGTGTTTTGAAAATGAGAAGGACTCAGAAAGGATGAGTTCGACTCTCAGTCTGTTTCTCCAGAGATGCAAGAGGGACAGGATAATCCATTCTAGAGTAGAGAAGCAATAAATAGGGACATGAAAAGAAACCTGGGATGCTGCAGCTCGAGGATCACTCAGAATGATGCTTTCTCAATATGTTTAGAAAAGTTCAGCCTTGGAGAACAATGAACAACCTTGTTGAGAACAAAGGGTACTTGGGAGACATTTGGCCTTGGGCTAAATAAGGTCTCCCGGAGATCCTGGAGAATGTCAACATTCTCATATTCCTGCCCTGTCAAAGTGATTTCCTCTGTCTGAAACTCTATGGTGACTGCTCCACAGAAACAATCCATATTATTTAAGGAAACGTACAGGATGTGAGGCTTTCTCCAAGGCAAACAATGCTCAATGGATCACTGAGTCAATTCTTTTCAGACATCAAATGATTATGGGGTTGGGGAATGGAGAAAGGTGCTAGGGAATCAATTACTGTCTTCTGTCTGTGACAGAGCCTCTGGGCCCCTGCTGAGTTCTCTGGAATTCACACATGATATGTCTGGTCAATAGAAATGCAGGTCACCTTGAACACGCTTTAACAAGATGAAGAAAAATTTCATATGTAAAGTAGAAAGAGAAGGTGAAGTCCAAGGTCTCATACTCACTACTGAGAAAAACATCTGAGAGATGCCATAGCCAGTCTTTTCCTCAGCAGTCTGGAACAGTGTAGGACCTGGGCCTAGATATGTCCTGAAGATGACTGGGCCTCCCTTGGTCCCTGATAACAAGAGTGTCACCACCTCCTCAAGACCAAAGATTCTGGTTCTTACCTGTAAGCTGGCCTGACAAGGCTGCAGGCAACCTGATTGTTATGAGGAGACAGTTCATGAAGCTCCATCCAATGAATCTGGGCTTGGGTGTGTGGGGGGATCGGATCTTATCTTTGTTTAACTTGCACAAAGTGGATGCCCAATACACCCAGGACATTAAACAAATGTGAATTTCATAGAACTCTCAAGCAGGCACAATACAAGGCCATTCACATATTTCTACCTGCCTAGATATTAAACAACCACATCTTTATCTCACACACATTCAGACACACACACACACACACGCACTCACGCATGCACACACACGCATGCATGCACACACACGCACATGCACATGGACACTTAAACTCCCAGCCAGAAACCAATTTAAGCTCAGTACTTTAGAAAGTGAGGGAGATAGAATAAGTCCACCACACCCAAAGCCAGCTGAGACAGCACAGCAAGCTATAGCTGTATTTCTTTCATACAGGCAAATGAAGACATTTGATAAGGAGACCTCTCAGAAGGACCCTTAAGGCCTCCAGAGGCCTTTCCTTTTGATGCCCTTCACAACTGGGCCTGACTCAGTCTCCTAATCCTTGTGACTTCTGGGACTCAGGAGGAAAGGGAATATGCCTGAAAGCATGACTGTTGGCAGGTATGTGGGGTATCGCATTCTGAGGTGCTGGCCAGGCCTAATAACATATGATCCAAATCTCTGACTGCAGGATGCAGTCCCTGGCTGCTCCAGCCAAGCTGGGCAGTGGGCTTCACAGCAGCCAACCAAGGTTCCAGGCCCAGGGAGCTTGCTGGTAACTAAAAGCATGCTGTTGTCAAACAGACTGTCCAGGGTGAGGGTGGGAGAGAGGAGAATGGGTTGCCTGTATTGTACTAAGTAGGTGAGGATCACTGGTGTGTAGAGGGGGTAAGAAAGGTGGTCAAATGGGAAGAAAGAGGGCGGTACATCTGGAAGCAAGGGAGTATAGATATGTGGATTAGCGAGGAAATGTGTTGCCTGAGAGCTAAAGAAGGTGAAAGGACCCTGGGAACAGACTGTTACGGAGCGCACCCGGACAAGATGACCTCAGAGCCGAATTAGAATCAAAAAGAAAATTTTATTACGAATTCGAATCCGGGCTCAAGCCTCCACTGCCACAGCAGCGAGAACAAGAGTCCCAATCCTTAGCATGAGGTTCCTTATATTAGGTTTATGGCGGGCTAACTTGGTGCACACGGGACAGGTTGCAGTTCTTTATTGGCTAACCATATGGCCTGATTATGGCCTGACCTTTAAGCAAGCAAATAGGATGTCTGGGCAGAGAATTCCGGCCCTTGGTCAGAGGGGATTGCAGTCTACCTTGCTGGGGGAATTTAAAAATTTCCATTCCGCCATCTTAGATCTTACATCGCCGTCTTAAATACATAAGTTCTCATGACCCATTACAGGACTTGAATTCTGAGGTTAGAAGGGATATGAAATGAGGAGTCTGAAAGCATAGTGGTGCTGCTTACTTAGTCATGGAAGGACACAGCAGAGAAAAGAATGAAAGAATCCCAGGACTGAGCCTAATTCAGTCAATGGACAACAGCTGTGATTAATTGACAGCTAGTCCTGCCTCCAAGGAGCACTGATTGGGCAACTCACCTCTGCCAATTATGGGCGTCAGAGAAGCTGAAGCCCTCTCCAGTGGCCCCTTTCCACCCAGAGCTCCCTTCTATATTTTCCAAGTTCTCTAGGCCTGACAGTGACTAGTTTTACAGAAGAGTTTAGGTAGGACACAGATTCAGAGGAGAAGCTCCAAAAGGGAGCAAGAGAGAGGAACAACTGGCTTGTGTTTACTTCCAAATCTCTGAAGAGGTCTGTTGTAAAAGCATGAATATCTGTGGCCCAGAGCAAAGGACGGGGGTAAGACTGAAAGCACCCCCGCCCACTGTCCTGCAAAAATGTATGTTTATACAGGTGCCATTTCCTAGGGTGGGGGCAAGGCAGTAACCCCCATACTTCCCTATTCCAGGCCCTTTCCAGGCCTGTTGCCCACAGCATTCAACATAACAAGGTCAACTCTTAACCTAGGCCTTTTCTTAGACGTGGTTATTTCATATCTAATGCCATGCTGGTTGGTGGTTGGTGATAACAGCCTTGACCAGCAGTGGACAGTGGCCTTATTTCTCTGAGAGTGTGCCATTGGTGTGTCTGAACTGAAAATGTCAGGCCAGGACTGCCTCATACTTATGAGGCTCTATCTATAGCCAACCCATTCCGGAGTGGCCACAAGTATGTTTCAAAACCTCATCCTCAGCCCAGGGCAGACCAGAAGAACTGGCTTTCTACTCTCCCAAGGCCTCATTTTTTCTGGAGTCCCCAGCATAAGCAAGGCTCAGGTTGCCTGCTATTTTCACTTCCAGAGGGTCAGCCTTTAGCTGCTGGCATGTTGGGAAGCCAACCTCTACTGACACTCATTAACCTCTTTGGACTCCCTAATAATGGTCACGTTTGCATTCTACTTGCACAAATGCTATAAGTTGTTACCTTTGGGCCAGTGGCCTCATCAGCCAATAGTCTTTAAGCCGAAGATAGTAGGTATCCTGATAGACGTGGGAATTTCGGAGCTATGTTCCCTCTGGTTCTCATACTTGTGCCCCTTAGGGGTTCAAAAAGTTAACCATACATTTTGTGACTGACATTTTTGAGCAATCCCCCTCCCCATCAAGGGAAGGGAACTATATCAGAACACAAGGGACACAGCCATTATGATTTTGCTCCCATATGAACTTGAAAAGGAGACCAAGATACCAACAAGCAAATAAACAAAAAGGAAAAAAACAAACAAAGCCAATCCAGGATCTCACACATGAGAGCAAGGTGGCTAAGAGAGTAAGGGCAGTAAAGGAACAACATGTGTGTAAAGGGGCTCAGCATTTGGGAAAAGGGACACAGCAGGCAATGGGTGCCAAGCAGCTCACACAGGAGATGGCTGTTGGAATAGAAGTCAGTGGCCCAGACAGACACATCGGTGAGGGTGTTAAGCCACATAGCCCCATGAGGTTTCATTGAGTCCAATGGATAGATGGTATCAGATTTGAGGCATTGAACCCTGGTCTGGAATCCTCCTGACGATAGATTTTTAGACACAGAGGGTATTTGTTTGGATTAGTTGAAATTGTTTTTCATCCTGTCACAGAGCTGACTAACAGACTATTGACTTCACTTGAGTCCCATCTGAAAAGAAACTTCAGTCCTGCTGCCTCAGTGATTTCTGAGATTGTGTCCATTAAATTACGTCTGTGTTTTCAAAACAAGAAGGAATCCAAAAGGGTGTGTTCAACTCTTGCTGAGAAGTCAGCTCCTCCAGAGTTGGAAAAGGGACAGGGTAATCTATTCTGGAATAGGGGAACAAGATATAGGGAAATTAAAAGAAGCCTGGAATGCTGCTAACAGACTGACACTGGTTTTCTCCATATGTTTAAGAAAGTTTAACCTTAGAGAATAATGAACAACCTTGTTGAGAACAAAGGATACTTCAGAACCATTTGTTCAGTTGGCCTCAAGCTAAATTAGACCCCTGCAGATGCCAACTTTCTCAAATTCCTGTCCTTCAGAGATGATGTCCTCTATCTGAAACTCTATTGTGATTGCTCTCCAGAAATAATCCAGATTCCTTAAGGGACTGTATAGGATGGGGGGGGGGGCTTCCCTGAGGCAAACAATGCTCAATGGGTTATTGGTTCAATTCTTTTCAGACATAAACTGAGAATGGGGTGGGGGAGGGAGAAAGGTGCCAGACAATCAATTGCTAGCTGATGAGCATGGCAAGGACCCTGGGCTCACTGCAGAGGTCTCTAAAATTCACACATGATATGGCCGGGCCACTGGAAATGTGGGTCACCTCACATACTCTTTTACAAGGTGATGAGAAATTCCATACGTGAAGTAGAAAGGAAAAGTGAAGTCCCAGGTAACCTTAATGAAAGATCCCTTACTCACTACCGAGGAAAACATTTGAGAAACTCCATTGCCGGTTTCCTCCTGAGCACTCTGAGCTCTGGGCCGAACTGTGACCTGAAAAGGACTGTGCCTTCCTGATGGCAAGAACATCAGCCTCCTCCTGAAGATAGGAGATTCTAGTTTTGACCTGGAAGTTGGCCCGAGAAGGCTGTGGGCAACCTGAAAGTTGTGGGGAAACAGCTCATGAAGCTCCACCTAATGAATCTGGGCTAAGCACGAGTGAAAGAATGAGCTCTTACTGGTATATTTATTTTATTCATACAAAGGGGATGCAAAATGCACCCACAACATTAAAGAAATGTGAATTTCATAGACCGCTCATAGAAATGTTCAAGCAGGCACAACACGAGGCCACTCCCATATTTCCACAAGCCTGGGTATCACACAACCACATCTCTATCTCACACACATTTATACACAAACATCCACACAAACACACATGCACACACACAGGGACACTATAAATTCCCAGTCAGAAACCTATTTGATCTCAGTACTTTAGAGAGTGAGAGAGATATAACAGGTCCACCACCAATAAAGCCATCTGGGGCAGTGAGGCAAGCCATGGAAGTTTCCCTTTGATATAGATACATGAAGACCCCCAAAGTTAAGGAGGCCTCTCAGCCATACTCTTAAGGCCTCCAGAGGACTTTCTCTTTGACCCTCTTCACAACTGGGCCTAACTCGGTCCCCTCAGCCTTTTTACTTTTTGTCCTCGGGAGGAAAGCAAATGTGCCTGAAAGCATGGCTGGTGGAAGGAACATGGGGTATCACATTCTGAGGCACTGGGTAGGCCTAATAACAAGTGACTCAAACTTCTGCCTCCAGGACCCAGTCTCTGGCTGCCCCAGCCAGGCTGAACAGTGGGCTTGAGAACAGCCAAGATCCCCAGAGCAGGGTGCTTGTTGGTAGACCAAAGATCTGCTATTGCTAAACTGTCCAGGGTGAGAGTGGGGGAGGATAGAATGGGCTGGCCATGTTGGAATCAATAGGGAAGGATTACTGGTATGTAGAGGGCATAAGGAAGTAAGGAATGTAGTCAAATAGGAGAGGGAAGGCAGTAGAACTAACAGCAAGGAAGTATGGATATGTAAAGTAGAAAGGGAATGGGTCTCCTGGAGGCCATAGAAGGTGGAAGGACCCTGGGAGCAGACGTGGATCCTGAGGTTACAAGGAATATAGAATAAGGTGTTTGAAAAAAGAGTGGTGCTGCTTAGTCATGGGAAGACACAGCGGAGTAAAGAATGAGAGAACCCCAGGCCTGAGCCTAATTAATTTGATGGACAACAGCATAATTAACTGACATTTAGTCCTGCCTCCAAGGAGCGCTGATTGGTCAACTCACCTCTGTCAATCTTGGGGCCCGGAGAAGCTGAATCCTGATCTATTGGCCCCATGCTGCCCTGAACTCTGGTCTGGGATTTCCAGAGCCCTATTCCTGGTAGTGATTAGTTCACAGAAGAATCTACAAAGGACAGAGCCAGACTCAGAGATGAAGCTTCAGGCAGGAGTGGGAGGGAGGAACAAGTGATTGTGTTCACCTCCAAATCTCTGAAGAGGCCTAGGGTAAGAACATGAATGTAGTTGACCCAGAAGCTCAAGGCAGGGGTGAGACTGGAAGCACCCCAGCCCACTACCCCACAGACCTTTAGGGGTTTCCGCAGGTGTAATACCCAGGGTGGGGGAAGGTCTATGACTCCAGACCTTACAATTCCAAGCCTTTTCCAGGCCTGACATCCAAGGTGTTAGACATATCAAGGCCAGTTCTTATTCTGGGACTTCTTTGTGACATAGTTACTTCATATGTACTGCCATGCTGGCTAGTGGGTGATAATAGCCTTGACCAGGTCCTAGGCTGTGGCCATATTTCACTGGGAGTGTGCTTTTGGTGTGCCCTGAACTGAAAATATCATGTCAGGACTACCGCATACTTATGAAGCTCTATTAATAGCTGGATCATTCCTGGGCGTTCATGAATGTATTTCACCACCTCATCCCCAGCCTCAGGCCAGGGAAGACCAGAGGCCCTGGCTTTCTACTCACTACAGTTCTCAGTGGTCCTGGAGTCCAAAGGAAAAGCAAAGCTCAGATGCCTGCTGTGTCTACTGCCAGAGAGTCAGCCATTAGCTGCCGGCATGTGGGAAGGCCAGCCTCCATTGCCAGGCATTAGCCTCTTTGACCTCCCTAATAATGGCCACATATGCATTCTATTTGCACAAATGCCATAAGCTGTCCTCTTTGGGCCAATGGTCACATGTGCCACCAGTGTTGAGGCCAGAGACAGAAAATCTCCAGAGAGCCCTGGGAATTTCAGAGCAGATTTCCTCCTGGTATCTCAGATCTGTGCTATGTAGGAGTTCCTAAAATCACCCGTATGTTTTGTGATTAGCCCTTTTGAGAAGACCCCCCTCTCCGTCAATGGAAGAGAACCATATCAGACCACAAGGGACAAGACTCCTATAAGTTCACTCACATGTTGAATTGAAAAGGAGAGCAAGACACCAATAAGCAAACAAGCCAAAGCCAATTAAGAACCTCAGACATGAGACCACTGTGGATCAGAGACTAAGGGAAGTAGAGGGAGAATGATATGTGTGTAAACAGGCTCACCATTTTGGAGAAAGGGCTACATCTGGCAGCAGGTGCTGAGAAGCGCACATAGGTATTGGATGTTGAAGTAAAAGGCAGAGCCCCTTATATGTCGGTAAGGGTGTTAAGCCATGTAGCCCTGCTAGGTTTCATTGAGTCTAATGGACAGACTGTGGCAGGTTTGGAGTCTCCAGACCCTAGGCTGGAACTCTCATGATGACAAATTTCTGGACACACAAGGACATTTTTAGATTAACTGGGATGTTATCTGTCTTGCCACATAGCCCTTTAACAGAAACTACTGGATTCACCTGAGTCATTTGAAACAGAGTGGCAGTCCCCACGCCTCAGTGTTTCCTGAGACCATGTCTATCACATTGCTCCTGTGTTTCGAAAAGGAGAAGGACTCTAAAGGGATGTGCTTGACTTTCTGAGAAGTCGGCTCCTCCAGAGCCACAAGAAGGACAAGATAATTCATTCCAAAATAAGGGAGGGAAAAAATAGGGAAATGAAAAGAAGGCTTGGATGCTGGTGATAGACACTGGGGACACTTTATCAATATGTTTAGAAAAGTTCAAATCTGAAGAACAATGAACAACTTTGTTTAGAAGAAAGGGTATTTGGGAGCCATTTGTTCTGTTGGCCTTGGGCTAAACAATGTCTCCCGAGGACTCAGGTGGATGTCGACTTTTTCATATTCCTGCACCGTCGAGGTGATTCTCTCTGTCTGATACTCTAGCGTGATTGCTCCGCAGAAACAATCTGGATTCCTTAAGGGATTGTACAGGATGTAGGCCTTTCCTGAGGAAAACAATGCTCAATGTGTCAATTCTCTTCACACTTCAATTGAGAATAGGGATGGGAAGGGGAAAAAATGACAGAGAATCAATTGCTGGCTGCTCTGTGCCCAGGACTCTGAGCCCACTGCTTAGATCTCTGGAATTGACACATAAGATGTCCTGTCACTGGAAATGCAGGTCACCTTGCATATCCTTTTAAAAGGTGATGAGAAATTCCATACATGAAGTAGAAAGGGAAGGTGAAGTCCGAGATCACCTTGGAGCTAATGACATTTCCTCTCTTCCAAGGAAAACATCTGTGAGGCCACAGCCAGTACCCTCCACAGCACTCTGGGCTGTGGGTCAACCTGTTGCCTGAGGAGGACTGGGCCTCCCTTGATCTGCAATGGTGAGAGTGTTAGATACCTTGTGAGGATAGGAGTCTCTAGATCTGATCTGGATGCTGGCCTCAGCAGGTTGCAGGGAACCCGATGATTGTGGGGGAACAGCTCCTGAAGCTCCATCTAATGAACCTGGGTTCAGGTGTGTGGGGGAATGGGATTTTGTACATTTCTTAATTTTACTCTCACAAAGTGGATGTATGATGCACCTAAAACATTAAACAAATGTGATTTTCATAGAACTCTCATAGAAATATTCAAGCAGGAACAACATGAGGCCATTAACATATTTCCACCTGACTGGTAATCAAATAAACATATCTCTATCTCATACACATTTAGACACAAACACATCCTCACATACACAGCAGAGGAGGAAGGAAGAGAGAATCCCAGGCCTGATCCTAATCAATTGGATGGATAACAGCCATGATTAATTGATAACTAGTCCTGCCTCCAAGGGACTCAGACTGGTCTACTCACCTCTGCCAATCATTTGGCCTGGAAAAGCTGAATCCTGATCCAGTGGGCCCTTCCAGCCCAGTCCCCTCTGGGATTTCCAGGAGATTATGCCTGGTAGTGATAGGTTACAGAAGAGTCTAGGGAGGACAGAGCCAGATGCAGAGAAGAAGCTCCAGGGGTGAATGGGAATGAGGAGTAAGTGGCTTGTTTTCACTGCCGAATCACTCAAGAGGCTTGGGGCAAGAGCATTAATATCGGTGACCTAGAAGCTTAGGACAGGGTTGAGATTAGGACAGGGTTGAGACCACTGCCCACTGCCTAGCAGACCTATAGTGGTTTATGCAGGTGCCATTTCTCAGGGTGGGGGCCAAGTCAGTGTCTTCCAGTCCTCCCAATACCAGGTGTTTTCCAGGCATGGCACCCAGGATGTTCAAAATAACAAGGAGGCCAGCTCGTGTCCTGGTTCTTCTCTGAGACATGGTTACTTCATAACTACCTCCATGCTGGCTGGAGGGTGATGATAACTGCCTTGACTGAACAATGGGCAGTAGCCTCTTTTCACTGGGAGTATGCTACTGGTGTGTACTGACTGAAAATGTCAGGCCAGGACTGCCACATATATACGAGTCTCAATCAATAGCTGACCCCTCCTGGAGTACCCATATGTGTTTCATCACCTCGTCTACAGCCTCAGCCCATGGTGGACTAGAAGAACTGGCTTTCTAGTCTCCATTATGCCTCAGTAGTTCTGAAGCCACCAGGAAAAGCACGGCTCAGGACATCTGACCTGTCCACTCCCAAGGGGTCAGCCACTAGCTGCTGGCATTTTGGGAAGCCAGCCTTCACTGCCACACATTGACCTCTTTGGCCTCTGTAATGATGGTCATATCTGCATTCTATTTGAAAAAATGCCATAAGCTGTCCTCTTGTAGTGGTGTTTGGATCAGCAACTGGTGTTTAGGCTGGAGACAGGAGTTCTCTGGACGCCTTGGGTATTTCAGGGTTGCATTCCACCTGTGTCTCAGGCAAGAGCCTATTCAGAATGCTTAAACTCGTCCATACATTTTGTGACTGGCCCTAGCAGGCATTTTCCCTCCCTATCAAGGGAAGGGATCTGTGTCAGACTGCAAGAGATAGGGCCCTTATGATTTTGCTTTCATGTGTACTGAAATGGAGAGGAAGACGCCAACAAGCAAACAAACAAACAAACAAACAAAAAGCAAATTCAGAACCTCAGAAATGACACCAGTGTAGATAAGAGACTAAGGGCAGTAGAGGAAGAATGACATGTGTGTAAAAGAGCTCAGTATTTGCAGTATTTGAGAGAAAGGTAGATGCCAGGCAGTGGGTACCAAGCAGTCCATGCAACTGATGGATGTTGGAGTAGAAGGCAGCACCAATGTTAGTAAGGGTGTTAAGCCACATAGCTGTGCTATGATTCATTGAGTCCAAAGAACAGACCACAGCAGGCTTGGAGGCACCAAACCCTAGTCTGGTATTCTCCTGAAAACAGATTTCTGGACACATAAGGATGTTTTTTGGATTAGCTAGGATGATTTCCATCCTGTCACAGACCCATGTAACAGACACTATTGGAGTCACCTTAGTTCCATTTGAAAGAAAATGGCTGTTCTGGTGCCTCAGTGTTTTCTAAGACCATGTTCAAATGTTGCTCCTGTGTTGTGAAAACAAGAAGTTTCCATAAAAATGTGTTCAACTCTCTCTGAGAAGTCGGTTCCTCCAAAATCGGCAGAGGGCCATGGCAATCCATTCTAAAAGAGGGGAGCGAGAAATAGAGATGTTAAAAGAAAGTTGGGACGTTACTGACAGAAGGACACTGGGATGTTTTCTCAATATGTTTAGAAAAGTTCAACCTTGAAGAAGAATGAACAACCTTGTTTGTAACAAAGGGTATTTTGGAGCCATTTGTTCTGGGGCCTTAGGCTATATAAGGACTCCCAGGGACCCTGGTGGATGCCAACTTTCTCATATGCCTGTGCTGTTGAGGTGTTTCCCTCTGTCTGAAATTCTATCATGATTGCTCCCCAGAAACAATCTGGATTCCTTAAGGGACAATACAAGAGGTGAGTTTTTCCCAAGCAAACAATACTCAATGGATCATTGGGTCAATTATTTATAGACATCAAATGAGAATGGGGGTGGGAAGGGAGAAAATCAAATGCTGGCTACTGTGTGTGGCCCGAACACAGGACCACTGCTGAGATCTTTGGAATCCACACATAATATGCCCAGCCACTGGAAATTTGTGTCATCTAGAACGCTCTTTTCCAAGGTGATGAGAAATTCCATATGTGATTAGAAAGGGAAGGTGAAATCTGAGGTTACCTTGGAAATAATGACATGTCCTCTACTCACTACCAAGGTAAACATCTGAGAGACGCCACAGCCAGTAGCCTCCTCAGCAGTCTGGGCTTTGGGCCAAACTGTGGCCTGACGGGGACTGGGCCTCCCTTGGTCCCCAATGGTGAGAGTGTCATATCTCCTGAGGACAAGAGATTCTGTTTCTGACCTGGGTGCTGGCATGAGCAGGCTGCGGAGAAACCAGTGGTTGTGGGGAGACAGCTCATGAAGCTCCATCTAGTGAATCTGGGCTCGAGTGTGTGGGGTGTTGGGATCTTGTGCTTTTTTTTGTTGTGTTTTACTCTCACAAAGTGGATGTATGATGCATCTACAACATTAAAGAGAAGTGATTTTCATAGAATTCTCATATAAATGTCGAAGCAGGCACAACATGAAACCATTCACATACCTCCACTTATCTGGTTATCAAACATCCACATCTCTATCTCATGCACATTTAAACACACATCCACACATACATACAAACACAAACACAGGAATACTGTAAACTCGCAGCCAGAAACCTATTTGAGCTCAGAACTTTAGAGAGTGAGGCATATAGAACAGATCCATCACAACCAAACCCAACTGAGACAGTTAGGCAAGCCATGGTTGTATCCCTTTCATACAGACATATGAAGACAGACGAAGTCAAGGAGACCTCTCAGCTGGGCATCTAAGGCCTTTAGAGGCCTTTGATACCCTTTACAAATGGGCCTAGATCAGTCTCCTTAACCTTGTGACTTTCTGGCCTAAGGAAGAAACAAAGTGTGCCTAAAAGCATGACTGGTGAAAGGGACATGGGGTATCACATTCTGACCTAATAACATATAAGCCAAACATCTGCCCCCAAGACCCAGCTCCTGGCTGCCCCAGCCTAGCTGTACAGTGGGCTTGACAGCAGCCTAGATCCCAGGAGGAGGGTTATTGCTGTTGGACCGAAGCCCTGCTGTTGTCAAACAGACTTTCCAGGGTGAGGGTAAGGGAGGTAAGGATAGGCTGCCTTTGTTGGGATAGGTAGGTTAACATTACTGGTGTGTAGATGAGGTAAGGAAGGCAGTCAAATTGAAGGAGGTAGGGAGATAGAACTGGCAGCAAGGGAGTTTGGAGTCATGGAGTAGGAAGTAAATGGGCTGCCTGGAGGCTGGAGAACGTGGAAGGACCCTGAGAGTGGACTTGGATCCCAAGGTTAGAAAAAATATGGAATGAGGAGTCTGGAAAAAGAGTGGTGTTGCTGAGTCAAGGAAAGATACAGTGGAAGAAAGAATGAGAAGAGAACCCCAGGCCTGACCCTAATCAATTTGATAGACAACAGTTGTGATTAATTGACTGGTTCTGCCTCCAATGAGTGCTGATTGGGCAACTCACCTCTACTAATCATGGGGCCCAAAAATGCTAAAATCCTTATCCAGTGGCATTTTCTGCTCAGAGCTTTCCTCTGGGGTTTCCAAGTTCCCTAAGCCTGGTAATGACTATTTTATAGAAGAGTCTAAGGAAGACTGAGCCAGAATCAGTGATGAAGCTCCATGGCAAATGGAAAAGAGGAATAAGTGGCTCGTGTTCACTTCTGAATCACTCAAGAGGCCAAAGAATAGATCATGAATATCAGTCATCTGGAAGCTCAGGACAGAGGTGAAACTGGAAGTACCTCTTTCTGCTGCCTCTCAGTCCTTTATGAGTTTACTCAGGTGCCATTTCCCTGGGTGGGGGCAAGGCAGTGACTCTCATACCTCCCATCTCCAGACCCTTTCCAGGCCTCACGCCCAGGGTGTTCGATATCACAAGGCCAGTTATTGTTCTTTGCCTTCTCTGAGATGTAGTTACTTCATATTTACTGCCATGCTGGCTTGTGGGTGGTGATAACAGCCTTGACTAGGCCGTGGGCAGTGACCTCATTTCACTAAGAGTGTGCCATTGGTGTGTCCTAAACTGAAAATGTCAGACCAGGACTGCCATGAACATATGAGGCTCTATTAACATCTGACCCCTCCCAGAGCGGCCATGAGTGTATCTCACTAACTTATACCAAGCCTCAGCTGATGTCGGACTAGAAGGACTAGCTTTCTACTCTCCACAGGCCTCAATGTTTCTACAGTCTCCAGGAGAAGCAAGGCTTAGGATGCCTGCCCTTTCTGCTGCCAGGGGGTCAGCCATTAGCTGTCAGCATGTAGGTGGCCAGCCTCCACTGCCAGGCACTAACCTATTAACATTCCTAATAATAGTCACATCTGCATTCTATTTGCACAAATACCATAAGCTGTCTCCTTTGGACCAGTGTCCATGTCAGCCATTGGTATTTAGGCTGGAGACAGCAGGTCTCCAGATAGCTCGGGAAATTTTGGAGCTGCCTTTCACCTGATTCTCAGGCATGTGTCACGTAGGAGTTCCTAAACTTGACCATACATTTTGTGACCGGCCCTTTCTAGCCATCAAGGGAAAGGCACTATGTTAGACTGCAAGGGTCAGAGCCCAATGATTTCAACCCCATGAGGACTTGAAAAGGAGAGCAATACACCGACAAGCAAACAAACAAACAAACAAAGAAACCAAGGCCAATTCTGAGCCTCAGATATGAGAATGGTGTGGATCAGAGACTAAGTGCAGGAGGATAAAAAAATAATGTGTGTAAAGAGGCTCAGCATTTTGGAGAAAGAGACACACTAGGGAGCAGGTGCCAAGCAGCCAATGCAGGTGACAGATAATGGAGTAGAAGACAGCTCCCCGATATGTTGGTAGGGATGTTAAGCCACGTAGCTTCACTAGGTTTCATTGAGTCCAATAGACATTGTACAGCAGGTTTTTAAGTGCTAAACCTTAGACTGGCATTCTCCTGACAACAAATTTCTGGACACACTGGGATGGTGTTTGGATTTGCTGAGATCATTTACAATCCTGTTACAGAGCTACCAAGCAGAGACTATTTAGTTAACTGAATACCATCTGATCAGAGCGGCAGTCCCGGTGCCTTGGTGTGTCAAGAGACTATGTCCATCATGTTCATCCTGCATTTTGAAAATGAAAAGGACTCCAAAAGGGTGTGTTTGACTCTTCCTGAGAAGTCAGCTCCTCCAGAGTTCAAAGAGAGACAGGGTAATCCGTTCTTGAATAGGGGAGTAAGAAAAAGGGAAATAAAAAGAAGGCTTGGACGCTGCTGATAGAGGGACACTCAGGACCCTTTCTAAAATGTTTAGAAAAGTTCAGCTTTGGAGAACAATGAACCACCTTATGGAGAACAGAGGGTACTTGGGAGCCATTTGTTCTGTTGGCCTCTGGCTAAATAAGAGCTCCAGGGCACCTTGGTGGGTGCCACTTCCCTCATAGTCTTGCCCTGTTGAGGTGATTCCCTCTGCCTGAAACTCTATCGTAACTGCTTCCCACAAACAATTTGGATTCTTTAAGGTATGGTATAGGATATGAAGCCTTCCACAAGGCAAACCCTGCTCAATGGATCAATAGGACAATTCTTTTCAGACATCAAATGAGAATAGGGGTGGTGGAGAAAGAATGGTTCCAGAGAATCAATTGGTGGTTGCTGTGTTTGGGAAGGACTGCGGGCCTACTGCTGAGTTCTCTGGAATTCACACATGATATGGCCAGCCACTGGAAATATGAATGATCAAGCACACCCTTTTACAAGGTTACTAGAAATTTTATACATGAAGTGTGAAGGGTGAAGGCCGAGGTAACCTTGGAGCTCATGAAATGTTCCCTACTCATTATGGAAGAAAACATCTGAGAGATACCACAGCCAGTCACCTCTTCAGCTATAAGGGCCCTGGACTGACCTGTGGCCTCAGGAGGACTGGACCTCCATTGGTCCCCAAAGTCGAGCGTGTCAGCCACCTTCTGAGGAAAGGAGATTCTAGTCCTGATCTGGAAGTTGACCTGAGCAGGTTGCTGGCAACCACATAGTTGTGGAGAGACAGCACATGAAGCTCCAAAAAATGAACCTGTGCTTGAGTGTGCAGGGTTTTGGGATCTTATTGGGTGCATTTCTTTTCTTACACAAAGTGGATGAATAATGCTCTCACATCTTTAAACAAATATAAATTTCAAAGAAGTCTCAGAAATGTTCAGGGAGTCAAGTACATGTGAGTACTCACATATTTTCACCAAGTTGAATATCATACAACCACATATTTATATCATACACATTTAGACATAGACAAACACATCTACACGCAGACACATGGACACACATTCAGACATGTATGCACACGCAGGGACACTGTAAACTCCCAGCCAAAAACCTATATGAGCTGTTTTTTAGAGTGAGACAAAGAACAGGTTCACCATACTCAAAGCTGGTGGGAAAGTGAGGCAAGTCGTGGCTTTGCCTATTTGAAACAAACACATAAAGACCTTGAAGTTAAGGATGCCTTCCAGCCAGGATCTTAAGACCTCCAGAGGCCTTTCCATTTGGCGTCCTTCACAACTAGGCCTAGCAAGGCCTCCTCAGCCCTGTGCCTTCCTGATCTGAGGAGGAACAGTAGTGTACCTGGTTGCTTGGCTGGCTGAGGGTACATGAAGTCTTGCCTTCTGAGGCGATGGCCAGACTTAATACAATGAAGTCTTGCCTTCTGAGGTGATGGCCAGACTTAACTTGTAACAATAATCTCTGCCCCTAGAATCCAGTCTCTGTTTGCCCCCAGCCTGGCTGTGGGCTTGAGAGCAGCCCAATTCCCAGGAGCAGGGTGCCTGCTGGTGGTCCAAAGACTGGCTGTGGGGAAAGAGATTGTCCATGGTGTGGGTGGGTGAGGGGATAATATGAGCCTGTGTTGAAGCAGGCAGGTGAGGATCACAGATGTTTACAGGGGGTAAGAAGATGATCAACAAGGAAAAAAGTGGGAGGAAAAATAGGTGGTAAGGGAGTATGAAAACTTGGAGTAGAAAGAGAATGAATTGCCTGGAGGCTGAAGTAGGTAGAAGGTCCCTGGGAGCAGACTTGGAAGCTGAGATTAGAAGGAAAATGGAATGAGATGTCCAGAAAATGAATGCGGATGCTGTGTCAGGGGAAAACACAGCGGAAGAAAGGAGAGTGCTCCAAGCCTGAGCCTAATCAATTCAATGGATAACAGCTGTAATTAATTGACAGCTAGTCTTGCCTTCAAGGAGCACTCATTGGTCAACTCACCACTGCCAAATAAGAGACCTAGAGAAGCCGAACCACTTTCCAGTGGCCCCTTCCTGGCCAGAGCTCCCCTCTGAGGTTTCCAAGTGCCCTAGGCCTGGCAGAGACTAATTTATATGAGTCTAGGGATGACAGGGCCAGACTCAGAGAAGAATATTCAGAGGGGAACTGAAGGAGGATAAAGTAGCTCCTGTTCACTTCCTAATCAGTCAATAGGACAGCTACAAGAGCACAAATGTCGGTGTCCCAGAAGTTCAGTGTAGCTGTGAGAATAGAAGTACCCCTGGCTGCTGTACCTCAGAACTTTAGGGATTTATGTTAAGTGCCATTTCCAAGGGTAGGACAGGTCTGTGAATCACAATCCTCCAAATTTCGGGCTCTTTTCAAATCAGGTGCACAGTGCGTTCAAACTAACAAGACCAGCTCTTTTCTTAGGCCTTTTATGAAACTCAGATCCTCATTCCTACTGTCTTGCTAGTGGGTGGCTGGTGATAACAGCATGAATTGGGTTATGGTCAGTGGCATCATTTCACTGCCTGTATGGTATTTGTGTGCCATGAACTGAAAATGGCAGGTCAGATTGCTATGTATAGCAGGGTCTCTATCAATAGCAGAACCCTCCCAGAACCACCACCAAAGTATCCAACCAGTGCCTCCCCAATCTCAGCAAAGGACAGACTAAAGGCACTGGCTGTCCAATCTCCACAAGCCCCAGTGCTCCTGGAGTTGCCAGGGGAACCAAGGCTCAGGACTCTAGCACTGTCCTGTGCCAGGGTTCACACATTTGTGGCTGGCCTGCTGGGTATTTCGGAGCTGTGTTCTGCCTGGAATTCAGGCTTCTGCCACTAAGGAGCTCCAAATTTCACCCATGCATTTTGAGACTGGCCCTTTCAAGCAATTCCCCTTGCCATCAAGAGAACGAAGCTCTGTCAGACTGCAAGACACAAGGCGCTTATGATTTCCGTTCCATGTGAACTTGAAAAGGATAGCAAGACTCCTACAAGCAAACTCACAAAAGCCAGGTCAAAGCCTCAGATATGAGACTGCTGTGGATCAGAAACTCAGGGCAGGAGGGGTAGAAAAACATGTGTAAAGGGGGCGCAGCATTTGGGAGAAAGTGACAGTTCAGGTGGCAGGTAATGATCAGCCCATGCAGGTGACTGATGTTGGAGTAGAAGGCAGCTTCCCTGACAGGTAGGTAAGAGTGTTCAGCCATGTAGCCCCACTAGGTTTCATGGAGTCCAATGGACAGACCGTGGCAGGTTTTGAGATGTCAGCCTTAGTCTGGCATTCTCTTGACAACAGATTTTTAGACACACTGGGACACTGGATTTGCTGGGATCATTTTCCATACTGCCACCGAGCCACCAAGAAGAGAATATTAGAGTCCCTTGAATGCCGTTTGATCAGAGTGGATGTCTCAGTGCCTCGTTGTTTACTGAGAATATGTTCATCACGTTCATCTTGCATTTTGAAAATGGGAAAGACTCCAAAGAGATATGTTTGACCATTCCTCAGAAGTCGGTTCCTTCAGAGGCAGCAGAGGGACAGGGTAATCTATTCTGAAATATGGGAGTGAGAAATAGGGTAGAGAAAGAAAGCTGGGATGCTGGTGATAGAGGGATATGGTACAGGATGTGAGCCTTCTACAAGGCAAACCCTTCTCAAAGGATCAATAGGACAATTCATTTCAGACATCAAATGAGAATAGGGGTTGTGGGCAGAGAAAGGTGACAATAAATTGGTGGCTGCTGTGTATCAAAAAGACCCAGGGCCCACTGTTGAGTTCTCTGGAATTCACACATGATATAGCCGGCCACTGGAAATGGGGTTTACCTCGCAAACCCTTTTACAAGGTCACTAGAAATTCTACAGATGAAGTTAAAAAGGAAGAGTGAAGGCCAAGATAATCTTGAAGCTCATGAAATGTTCCCTACTCACTACAGAGGAAAACATCTGAGAGATACCACAGCCAGTTGCCTCCTCAGTCACAAGGGCCCTGGACTGAGTTGTGGCTTCAGGAGAACTGGGCCTCACTTGGTTCCCAATGTTGAACATGTCAGCCACCTCCAGAGGACAGGACATTCTGTTCCTGACCTGGATGCTGGCCTGAGCAGGCTGAGGGCAACCCAATGGGGAGACAGCACATAAAGCTCCATCTAATGAATATTGACTCGGGTGTGGAAGTTTTTGGGATTTTATCATGTGCATTTCTTTTCTTTACTCACACAAAGTAGATGAACTAAGCTCCCACATCATTAAACAAATATCAGTTTCAGAGAAGTCTCACAGATATTTTCAGGGAGTTACATACATAAGGGCACTCATAGATTTCCACCTTCCTGGATATCACACAACCACATCTCTATATTTCACACATTTAGACACAAACATATTCACACACACATGAGGGCACACACATACTGACATGAGCACACAGGGACACTGTAAATTCCCAGCCAAACACCTATGTGAACTCAGTTCTTTAGAGAATGAGGGACATAGATCAGGCCCATTGTATTCACAGAGGGTGAGAAAGTGAGGCAACCTGTGGCTTTGTTTCTTTGATACAGACACATGAAGACCCCAAAGTCAAAGAGGTTTCCCAGCCAGGCACTTAGGGTTTCCAGAGGCCTTACAATTTGGCATCCTTCACAGCTGGGCCTGGCAATGTCTCCTCAGCTTCGCGACTTTCTTGTGTCAGGAGGAAGGGAAGTGTGCCTGGCAGCTTGGCAAGTGGAGGAGACATGGGGACTCGCCTTCTAAGGTGCTGGCCAGGCACCTCAGAATAATATATAATGAAAACCTCTGCCCCAAGGATCCAGTCCCTGGCTACTCAGCCTGGCTGGGCAGTGGGCTTGAGAGCAGCTAAGGTCCCAGGAGCAGGGTGCTTGGTGGTCCAAAGCCCAGCTGTGGCCAAAGAGACTGTCCATGATGAGGGTGGGGGAAGGGAGAATGGGATGCTTGTGTTTGAATAAGCAGATGAGGATCACAGGTGTTTTCAGTGTGTAAGGAAGACGATCAACTGGGAGGAAGGAGAGTGGTAGAATTGGCTGAAAAGGAGTATGAAAATGTGGAGTTGGAAGGGAGTGAGCTGCCTGGAGGCTAAAGAAGGTAGAAGGACCCTAGGAGTGGACTTGGAAGCTGAGATTAGAAGGAAAATAGAATGAGGTGTTGGGGAAAAGTGGCACAGCGAAGAAAAGGAGGTGAGTGCTCCAAGCAATTCAATGGACAACAGCTATGATTAGTTGACAGCTAGTCCTGCCTCCAAGAGGCACTGACTGAACAACTCACCACTGCCAGTCAAGGGATCTGGATAACCTTAACACCTTTCCAGTGGCTCCTTCCCAGTCAGAGCTCCTCTCTGGGATTTCCAAGTGCTCCAGGCCTGGCAGAAACTAGTTTATATAAGAGTCTAGGGATGATAGAACTAGACTCAGAGAAGAAGTTCCAGGGTGGAGCCTGAGGGTCAAAGAGTGTCTCCTGTTCACTTTTTAATCAGTCAACAGGCTGGCAGCAAGAGCACAAATATTGATGACCCAGAAGTTCAGGGTACATGTGAGACTGGAAGCACCCCTGCCTGCTGTGCTGCAGACTTTTAGGGTTTTATGCAAGTGTCATTTCCCAGGGTGGGGGCAAGGCAGTGTCTCATAGTCCTCCTAATTACAGGCCTTCTCTAGGCCAGGTGCCCAGGGTGTTCGAAATAACAAGTCCAGCTCTGTTCCTAGGCCTTCTATATAATTTGGTTACTTCATACCTACCATTCTGCAGGTGGTTGCTTGGTGATAATAGCCTTGAATGGGCCATGAGTAGCAACCTCTGTTAAGGGTGGAAAATTTTCAAGTAAGTCAACTAACTAAGTCACCTATAGGAAAGAAATATCTTTAGATACCAGAAGTTGTCCTACTTGCTTGGGTTTAGGAGGCTATTGTATAAGATATGAAGATGGCCAATGTCTGCTTCTGTAATCCACTTACTTGTTAACCAGGGTGTGGTACTAGGTGATGTATTGTGCTAATGGCCAACTTCTGCTTCTGTAATCTGTTTACTTGTTCTAGGCTTTATAACTGCCTCACTCTAAAACCCCGGGGCTGATCTCCTCTAACTCTGCATGGTAGAGAGTCAGTCTCTGGCCAGCTAATAAAGGCCCTTAATTCTCTCTGATTTGGCTCTGTGGGTCCCTGTTCTCACCTGAGCCATAACATCTCATTTAACTGCCAGTGTGGCATTTGTGTGTCCTGAACTGAAAACGTCAGATCAGTATTGTCGCATACAGCAGGATCTCTATAGCAGAACCCTTTTAGAATCACTGCCAGTGTATCACACCACCACCTCCCCAGCCTCAGCAAAGGGCTGACTGGAGTTACTGGCCGTTCTTATCTCCACATGCCCCAGTGAAGAGAAAATTTCAGGAATTTTCCACTCAAACAATTAACCTTGTAATCAGTTCTTTGTTTTCCTCTGTAAACATGCTTGCTGCATAGGCCAAAAGGCAGGGTGGTCTCAAAATCAACTGAGGACTCACCCTCCCCTTGGATTGTTTTGTCTAGATAATAGATGCATTGCCTAAATTTCTATTTGAACTGCCCATAATTCATAGCAACTCCTGTTTGTAAAAGTTCAAGTTCAAACTGACTAATCAGCTTGTGTAGAATTTTCCTATATAAAAAAATGTTTCCACTGAGCACACTGCCCAGATCTTCAGAGCACTGGCTCCTCTGGGATTGCATGTAATAAATTTGAATTCTCCTTCTTTCTATGTTGCTGCTTGTTTTTTTGTTGGGCTTGGTTTTGAAGCATTTGGGATTTTTCCACAACATTTTTAGAGTCCCCAGCAAGATTCCTACCATGCTGGCCCCTTGAGCTGCCATACCAGTGACAGCCTGGCCAAGGCATACAGGAACCAAGATGACTGAAGAGACACGTCATCTGGATATTTCAGGTTCTCTTTTGGATTAGTGCCCTGACTCCCTGGTACAGCTGAGCCACCAATTAGACTCATGGGAGGAAAGGACTAAATTAATTAGAAACAGCCTCAAAAACACCAGAAAGCAAAATTGGGCTGCCTGGAGGCCAAAGAAGGTAGAAGTATCCTGGGAGTGAACTTGAATCCTGAGGTTAGAAGGAATATAGAATGAGGCATCTGGAAAAAGAGCATTGCTGCTGAGTCACGGGAAGACACAACTGAGGAAAGAACTGCCATCCTTTCTACCATTTGACCATCTTCCTTACCCACTGTACACACCAGTGATCTTCAGCAACCCATTCCAAGATGGGTAGCCCATTTTCCCCTCTCCCACCCTTACCCTGGACACTCTGTTTGGCAACAGAAGGCCTTTGGTCTACTAGTAAGCACCCTGTTCTGGGACCTTGGCTAATGTCAAGCCCACTGCCAGTCAAACTGCAACAGCAAGGACCTGTGTCCTGGGAGCAGAGGATCCGATCATATGTTCTTAGGCCTGGCCAGTACCTCAGAATGTGATACATACGACCATTTCACCAACCATACATTCACATACACTCCCTTTCCTCCTGATGACAAGCAATAACAAGGCTGAGGAGAATAAACCCTGCCAAATTATGAAGGGCATCAAAGGGAAAGGCCTCTAGGACTTAAGAGTCCGGCTGAGATGCCTCCTTGACTTTGGGGCTCTTCCTGTGTCTGTATGAATGGGATAGAGCCATGGCTTGCCTCACTGTCTCAGCCGCTTTTGGGTGTGGTGAACTTGTTCTATCTCCCTCACTTCTTAAAGTACTGAGCTCAAATAGGTTTCTGGTCTGAAGTTTACAGTGTCCCTGTGTGTGTGCATGAGTGTGTGTGGATTTATTTGTCTGTGTCTAAATGTGTGTGAGATAGAGATGTGATTGTGTGATATCCAGGCAGGTGGAAGTACATGAGTGGCCTCCTGTTGTGCCTGCTTGATCATTTCTATGAGAGTTCAATAAAATTCACATTTGTTTAATGTCATGGGTGTATTACATATCTACTTTGTGTGAGTAAAATAAAGAAATGCACCAGTAAAGACCACATTACCCACATACTTGAGCCCAGATTGATTGGATGGAGCTTCATGATCTGTCTCTCCACAATCCTCAGGTTGCCCACAGGCTTCTCAGGTCAGAACCAGACTCTCCTGTCCTCAGGAGGTGGCTGACACTCTTGGCATATCAGGGAAAAAGAGAGGTCCAATCCTTCACAGGCCTCAGCTTGGCCCAGGGCCTAGAATGCTGAGGAGGAGACTGATTGTGGCATCTCTCAGATGTTTTCTTTGGTAGTGTATAGGGGACCTTTCATTAGCTCCAAGGTTGCCTCAGACTTCACTTTCCCTATCTATTTACGTATGTAATTTTTTGTCATCTTGTAAATGGTGTATGAGCTGACACGCAATTCTATTTCATATGTGAATTCTAGAGAAGTTAGCAGTGGGCTCAGAGTCTTCCCCATGCTCAGCAGCCAGCAATTGATTCTCTGGCAACTTTCTTTCTCTCCCACCCCCATTCCCATTTGATGTCTGAAAAGAATTGACCCAATGATCGATAGAGAATCATGAGTCTTCCCTTGACAAAACCTTTTTCCAGATACTTCATTTCATTTTCCTTCTAATCTCAGATTCTAAGTTTGTTCTCAGGGCCCTTCTACCATCTTTGGTCTCCAGGCAAACCATTCCCATCCTATTTCATGTTTACATACTCCCTTGCTTACCAATTTTAACACCATCCCTCCTCCCAGTTGACAATCTTCCTTACTCCCTGTAAACAACTGTGATCCTCACAGGCCTTTTCCAACACAGGAATCCCATTCTCTCTTCCCCCACCCTCATTGTGGAGAGTCTCTTTGCCTGCAGCCTGGCTTGGGACCACTAGCAAGTACTCTGTTCCTGGTACTTTGACTGCTCTCAAGTCCACTGCTCAGCCTGGCTGGAGCAGCCTGGTGTTGGGTCCTGGGGGCAGAGGTTGTCGTTATATGTTATTAGGCCTAGCCAGTACCTCAGAAGGCTAGTCCCCATATCTCCTCCACCTGCCAACTCACCTCTATCAATCACAGGGCCTAGAGAACTTGAACCACTATTCTGTGGCCCCTTCCCACCCAGAGGTCCCCTGTGGGGTTTCCAAGTGTCCTAGGCCTGGCATTGACTAGTTTGCAAAAAGACTAGTGAAAACAGAGTCAGACTCATAGAAGAAGCTCCAGATGGTAGTGGGAGGGAGGAAAAGTGGCTCGTGTTAACTTCTAAATCAGTCAAGAGGCCTGAGGCAAGAGCATGCATATCGGTGACCCAGAAACTTAGGGCAGGGCAAGACTGGAAATACCCCTGCCCCTGCTCTTCAGATCTTTAGGGGTTTATGCAGGTGCTATTTCCCAGGGTGGGAGCAGGCAGTGACACCCAGACATCTCAGTTTCAGGCAATTTCTCAGCCTGTCTCCCAGGGCATTCGAAATAACAAGGCCAGCTCTACTCCTTGGCCTTCTATGAAACTTGGTTACTTCATACCTACTGCCATATTTGCGGGGTGGCTCCTGATAACAGCCTTGGTCTATAAGTGGGCAGTGGCCTCATTTCACTGCCAGTGTGACATTTGTGTATTCTGAACTAAAAATGGCAAGTCAGGAATGCCACATACAGCAGGATCTCTTTCAATATTAAAACCCTCCAAGAGCCACCGCCAGTGGCACAACCTCCTCCCCATCCTCAGCAAAGGGTGGAGCAGAGGGACCAGCCATTCAATCTCCACAGGCCCCAGTGCTCCTAGAGACCCCAGGAGAACTAAGGCTTAAAACGCCCACACTGTCCTATGCTAGGGTTGAGACATTAGCTGCTGGCCTACAGGGAGGCCAGCCTCCACTGCCACACGTTGACCACCTTGGCTTTCCTAATCATGGTCGCATCCACATTCCTTGTGCCTAGATGCCATAAGATGTTCCCTTTGTGCCAGTGGTCAGTCTAGCCACCAGTGTTTATTCTGGAAATGAGCAGTCGCCAAATAGCCCTGGAAATTTCAGAGCTGCGTTCCGCCTGAAATCCAGGCCTCTGCCACTGAGGACCTCCTAAACTCACCCATACATTTTGAGATTGGCCCTTTCAAGCAATTCCCCTCCCCCTCAAGAGAAAGGAACTTGTCAGACCACAAGAGACAGGACCCTTATGATTTCTCTTCCATGTGGACTTTAAATGGAGAACGAGATACTGACAAGGAAGCTAACTAAAGCCCATTCAGAGCCTCAAACATGAGACCATTATGGATCAAAGACTAAGGGCAGTAGGGGGAAAACAATATGTGTGTAATGGAGCTCAGCCTTTGGGAAATGGTGACACTCAAGGCAGCGGGTGATGAGCACCCCATGCCAGTAACCGATATTGGGTAAGGGTGTTAAACCATGTATCCCCGCTAGTTTCATTGTGTCAAGTGGACAGACCACAGCAGGTTTGGAGGCTCCAAGCCCTAGTCTGGCATTCTACTGATGACAGATTCCTGGACACACAGGAATATTATTTGGATTAGCCAGGATCATTTCCCATTCTTTCATAGAGCCGCCAGTCAGAGACTGTTGGAATTACCTAAGTGCCATTTAAAATGGAGTGGCAGTTCTGCCTGGTACTTCAGTATTTCCTGAGACCATATCCATCACATTTATCCTGTGTTTTAAAGATGAGGACTCCAAAGGGATATGTTCAACTCTTCATGAGATGTTGGTTCCTTGAGAGCCTGAAGAGGGACAGGGTAATTCATTCTGGAATAGGGGAGCATGCATTTGGGAAATTAAAAGGAATACTGTGATGTTGCTGACAGATGGCCTTTTCTCAATGTGTTTCCAAAAGGTCAAACTTAGATTACAATGAACTATCTCGTTCAGTTAATGGGTACTTGGAAGCCATTTGTTCTGTTGGTCTTAGGATAAATAAGTTCTTCAGGGGACCCAGACCCATGCCAAACATTTTATATTTCTGCCCTGTCAAGGTGATTTCCTCTGTCTGAAACTTTATCATCATTGCTCTCCAGAAACTATCCAGATTCCTTAAGAAATGGTATAGGATACAAGGCATTCCTACAGGCAAAGAAACTCTCCAAAATGGGTCATTGGGTCAATTCTTTTCAAACATTCAATGAGAATGGGTGTGGAAGAGTGGTACACATACCAGAGATTCAGTTGGTGGCTGTTGGGTATGGCAAAGACCCTGGGCCCACTGCTGAATTCTCTGGATTTCACACATAATATGGCCAGCCACTGGAAATCTCTCTCTTATATAGTCACCAGAAATTCTATCGTGAAGCAAAAAAGTAAAGGATGAAGTCTAAGGTCACCTTGAATCAAAGGAAAGTTTCTTTACTCACTACTGAGAAAAACATCTGAGGGACACCACAGCCAGGACCCCTCCTCAGCCATCTGGTCCCTGGACTGAGCTGTGGCCTTAGGTTGACTGAACTTCCTTTGTACTCCAATGATGGGCGTGTCAGCCACCTCTTGAGGACAAGAGACTTTGGTCCTGATCAGGATTTTGGCCAGAGCAGACGGTGGGCCACCCTATGGTTGTGGAGAGGCAGTGCATGAAGCTCCGTTCTAATGATTCTGGGCTCAGATGTGTACGTGTGGGGGGATCTTATTTGGTGGATTTCATTTCATAACTTTGATACTTTTGAATTCAGATTCTCAATTAAAGCACAAATGGATTCAATGGTGATATTTGTTTCAGGGGCATGCCATGTAGACGCCACACTTCCATACAAGTGCTCGCTGCCAGGGGTCCAGTGATCATCTGTCATCCCATAAATAATAATAACGTAACTGAGAGGATTCTCCTCATCACCCTACCTTCATACCCCAGTCCCAAACACGTATTGATAGATGTCTCAGGGGAACACATTTGACACACTTACACATTCTACCAGACACCAATACCCCCCAAAATTTCCTTGAGGCACACATGCTGCTTTTTACTCACTAAAGTTGATGCACGATTAAACTCACATGAATTTATATCTTGACACTCATAGAAATGTTAACACAGGCACACACACAAGGGCACACATATTTCCATTTGCCTGGATATCACACAACCACATCTCTATCTCCCACACACTCATATAGACACAAACAGACAGACAGCACACACACACACAAAGAGAGACACACACAGGGGGCACTGTAAACTCCCAGACAGAAATCTATTTGATCTTAGTTCTCTAGAGATTGAGAAATTTGGAACAGGTCCACCACACTCACAGCCGACTGGTAAAATGAGACAAGTATGGCTGTGCCTCTTTGAAACAGACACATGAAGACCTCTAAAGTCAAGGAGGCCACCCAACTGGGCTCTCAAGGCATTCAAAGGCCTTTGTCTTCAGCACCCTGCACACCTGGGCCTAGCTCTGTCTCCTCGGCCCTGAGTTCCTGGCCTCAGGAGGAAAGGGAGTGTGCCTGGCAGGATGGTTGAAGGAAGGGACATGGGGTATTGCCTTCTGAGGTGCTGACCAGGTTTAATAACATATGACCTAAACCTCTGCCCCTAGGACCCAGTCCCTGGCTGCCCCTGTCTTGCTGGTTAGTGACCTTGACAGCAGCCAAGGTCCCAGAAGCAGGGCTCTAGCTGGTGGTTCAAAGCCCTGCTGTAGACAAGCATACTGTCTAGGGTGTGATTGAAGGAGGGGAGAATAGGCCACCTATGTTGGAATAGGTAAGTGAGCATCATGGGTGTGTAGAGGGGATAAGCACCATGGTCAAATGGGAGAAGGGAGGGTGATAGAATTGGCAGCAAGGAGTACAGAAAGGTGAAGGAGGAAAGAAATGGGTTACCTGAAGGCCAAAGAAGTTGAAAGGGTTCAGAGAGTGGACTTAGAAGCTGAGAAGAGAAGGAAAAGGGAATGGGGCATCTGGAAAGAGAGTGAGGCTGCTGTCATGGGGAGTCACAACAGAGAAAAGAGGGAAGAAACAGCCCCAGGCCTGACCCGAATCAATTTGATGAACAATAGCTGTGATTTACTGACGGCTTATCCTGCCTCCCAGGAGTGTTGATTGGGCAAATCACCTGTGCCAATCATGGGTCCCAAAAAAGCTGAACCCTTTCCAGTAGCCCCTTCCCACCCAGAGCTCCCCTCTGGGGTTTCCAAGTGCCCTGGGCCTGGCTGGGACCAGTTTGCAGAAAAGCCAAGCAAGGACAGAGACAAAGACAGAGAAGAAACTCCAAGGAGGAGTGGAAGAGAGGTGAAAAGTTCACTTCCCAATCAGTCAAGAGGCCTGGAGCAAGAGCATGAATATCAGTGACCTGGACTCTCAGGGCAGCTATGAGATTGGCTGCAATGACACAGCACCCCTGCCTGCTGGCTCAAGTCTATAGGGGTTTACACAGGTGCTGGTTTTGTGGGTGGAGACAGGTGGATAACTTCCAGACCTCTCAATTCCAGGCCCTTTCCAGGCCTGGTACCCAATGCATTCAACATAACAAGGCCAGCTCTTGTCCTGGGCCTTCTATGAAACTTGGTTACTTCATACCTACCACTCTGCTGGCTAGTGGCTAGTGATAACAGTCTTGACTGGGTCATGAGGAGCAGCCTCATTTTGTTGCAGGATTCTCGGATGGAGAGACAGGACACTGAGGCTATAAGCAGGAAGCATTTATTGATGCTGGCACTGGCTCAGAGGATTCTTATCCAATGGCTGAGCCCCAGCTGTAACATAACAGGCAGTTTTATACAGTCTTGTTATTCCTATACAGCTTCAGAGATAAGGAAGAATATGAATTGGTTGGCAAGCCATTAAAAAAAACAGATATTAGCTAGAGAATCCTTGAGGTAAAAGAGGTAACTATGAGAAAACATGTTAGCTGGAGATTCCTTGAAGTATGGGAGAGGGCTGCCATGAACTTGTTTGTCTAGTAAATGACCAGGTAGGATTATGCTGCCATATTCTCCCCTTTGATACTCAGACCCAGGACTGGGTCAGAGAGCATCATCTCTTTCTAACTTTTGTTTTAGAGGATGGTACCACCATAGTATGAGGATTTTTGCTGCAGTTTTATTGGCCCAATACTAGGAAGGAGACTTGTGCCATCAGTTTAGGTCCATGTAATTTAAAAATAGCATTCTTTAAATGGGGTTTCTCCAACCCACTGAGTGTATCCTGGACCTATCCTGTACCTTTGCATGCAATGGGTACAAGGGGAAGAAGAAGTGGGGAGAATGGCGCCACACACATGGTGGAGTAGGAGAAGAAAGAGTCTTTAGGGATGCCATCCTGATGAGACATTGTCCTCATGCTACTGCCACATATAGATTAGTCAGCTTCTAGTGTGACCAAAGTGGAGCCGATGTCTTACCCTTGGTCTGTTGGTGCAGTCAGTGTTTTCTTCTGGAGGGTTGCCTTGAGGGGCTCAGAAGAGTCTGGAATACATTCTTACTCTGCAGTTGTGGGTTTAAGTCTGCCATGATGTATCCAGGGCATCACTTCAGCAACCTTAACTGCAGTGGGGGCTGACAAAATGACAGTAAAGGGGCCCCTCCACAAGGGTTTTAGGGAATGAATGTTCTACTCCTTTACCCAGACAGAGTCTCCTGGCTTAAAGGAGTGAACTCCAGCGGTTAAACTGACAGAGAGCCTTTCCCTAACCCATTGGTTGAGAGTCTGAAGGGTGGTCCCTAGGGCCTGAATCTGTTGTCTGAGTCAATTCTCCTATTTCCTTGAGGTCTCTTCATAGTTCTTTGATGAGTGGTGGTGGCCGCCCATACAGGATCTCATAGTGTAAGAACCCGGTCTTCTTGGTTGGGGTCAACCTAATTCTTACTGGTTCCGTGGGAAGAACTTCATCCCAATGTAGATGTGTCTCCTGACATAGTTTTTCTAACTTAGTCTTAAGGGTCCTGTTCATCTGTTCTATTTGTCTCAAACTCTGTGGTAGATAGGTGGTATACAATTTCTATTTAATATTTAAACTCTTGGCTAGTAGTAATACTATTTCTGCTACAAAGGCTGGCCAGTTATCTGAGCCAATGGTAATTGGTAGGCCAAATCCTGGAACAATTTCTCAGAGGAACAGTCTGGCTACTTCTTAGGCCTTCTCAGTCTGGGTGGGATAAGCCTCTACCCAACCAGAATAGATGTATACAAAGACCAAGAGATACTTGAGGCCCTGTTATCAAGGCATTTCAGTGAAGTTTACTTCAAGCTCCTCAAAGGGGGTGCCACTGACATTTTAGACCCCCACTGGGGCACACTGCCCTTGCCTAGGGTTGTTGCAGGCACAGACTTCACACCATTCACACACCACTTGGGGGATGTTAGAGATCTGGGGGACATGGAAGTACCAGCCCAGAGTGGTTTCTAGGGCAGTGTGACTAAGGCAGTGTGAGTCTTTGGTGAAACTGCTGACAAAAGCTGGGGCTAGGGTCCCAGGGACTGTAATTTGCTTATCTTTGAACTTCCACCATCTAACAAGGAGGAGCCTCCCCTCTTCAGTCTTAAACCAGGCTTCTTCTTGATGTGAGTACTTGGGATCCCATTCAGCTAAGGGGCTAGGAAACAGGGAAGCAGTTAGATCTGAAGGGCTAGCCATTTCATCGGCCACTGCCAGTTTGGCAACATGGTCTGCCCTGTAGTTGTCCTGGGCCATTATAGTGTTCCTTTTTTGATGTTCTCTGCAGTGCATGACTACTATTTTTTTGTGGGGGGCCCACACGGAATCTGAGTTCTAGAATTTTCTCTCCATATTTTATGTCTTTTCTCTGGAATTGAATAGATCCTTTTCTTTGTACAGGGCTCCATGTACAATGGAGAGTGGTGAAGGCATACTTAGAGTCAGTGTATATGTTACTGCACACTCTTGCTGCCAGCTGAAGGGTGTGGGTCAAGGTAATGAGCTCTGCCTTTTGTGCTGAGGTTCCCTTAGGCAGAGGTTTTGCCTCAGTGGTGAAATGTAGGGTCACCACAGCATATCCTGCAAGGTGTTCTCCTTCCCTCACAAAGCTGCTACCATCAGTGTAATATTTCACATCAAGGTCTTTGAGGGGCTCGTCTGTCAAGTCAGGTTTTCTGGAAAACACTTCCTTAACGACTTTAATGCAATCATGGTCTGGCTGCCCAGGCCCAATGTGTAGACAGTTTATTGACCCCTGACACAAGGACGGTCGTGGCTGCGAGTGCTCACAAGCTGTTTGGAGAGAGAGGTCATGGAACAGATCCTAGCAGCTGGGTTAAGATCCCTATTGTGACACCCGTGCGCTTGTGTGCATACAGATTTGGTTAAGTCTGGGAGTCATAGTCCCGGGGTGTTAGTGAGTGACCATTTGATTTCTTCAAAGGCCTTCTGTTGTGTAGATTCCCAGGGAAGGGGCTCCTGTTCTCCCCACATTGTGGCTTCATAAAGGGGTTTGGCCAGGATGAAGAAATTATGTATCCAGATTCTGTAGAAGCCAGTTGCTCTGAAAAATTCACAGAATTGTCGGATGGTAGGGACAGGAATTGCACAGGCTGTTTTCTTTCTGGGAAGTGTTGGCATTTTCCCTGTGATAGGTGGAAGCCGAGGTATTTGACCCTTTCTTGGCAGATTAGAGCCTTCCTTTTACAGACCTTGGAACCACTTCCCAGAGAGATTAAAGAGTACGTGTATTCTTTCCATGCATTTCTCATAGGTCTTTCTTGCTAAGAGGAGGTTATCTACATACTTGCATAACATATAGCTGTGTTAGTTTGCCAGAAGGCCTTTAAATCTGTGGCTACAGCTGTCCCAAAGATGGCCAGGGAGTTTTTGAGCTCCTGAAGCAGTTATGTCCGTGTCAACAAGCCCTTGTCTCCACTTTTAGGGCTTTTGCATTGGAAGGCAAAGATTGGTTGACTCTGAGGAGCCAGACAAATATAGAAGGTGTTCTTGAGGTGAAATAGGCTGCCTCAGAGAGGATGAGGTGTAGGAGGGTACATGTGTTGGGGACAACAGGGTGCAAGGTGACAGTTGCCTTATTAACTGCTCGTAAATCTTGGACCAGCCAATATTTATTGGTCCCTGGCTTCTGTATTGGCAGAAGAGGCGTATTACAGGATGATCATCAGGGATGAAGAATTCCATACTTTAGAAGTCTCTCTAAGTGTTTTTTAGATCTCTTCTTGTGCCTTATGAGGGATGAAATACAGTTTTTGGCAGACTGGCTAAGCTTCTGGTTTTCATTCTATCACTGGAGGAATGTGTCAGGCCAGTCCTGGAAGTTTATCTTCAACCCACACTCCAGGCACCTTGAAGGGGAGCTTGGGTCCCTGTTGGGACCCTTCTATGACACTATAGAGGTGCCACTTTTCTCTTCAGGAAATTGTGAGTGACATGATCCTTGCTTCTGGCCTCCCCAAGGTTAGGGCTGGTTGGCCACATGTGTCAAAGGTAATTTGAGCCTGTAGTTTTCCTAAAAGATCTCATCCCATCAGTACCACAAGGCAGTCAGGCAGATACAGTAATTTGTGGACGACTTCTTGTCCTCCTAAATTTTACCGGCGGAGCTGCAGGAAGAGGTGACTGACTTGTCCCGAGTTGCTCCCATAATGGTTGCTTGTCTTTGAGAAAGAGGACCCACAATGGTAGCTTGTCTTTGAGTGTTCAGCTCCACTGTCAACCATAAAGTCAATAGGTTGGTCCCCAACTATCATTTGGACCATAGGCTCCTGGGGGCCTAGTAGAATGTAGCACGGTCTGACCTAATGCCGGCAACACAGGCTTCTTTTCCTTTAGCTGAACTTTGGAGGATGCCAAAGCTTGAGTTCTCCTTTAGGCAGACTCTGAACCAAGGGGGTTCAGTGTCTGCCTACAGTTCTCCTTTAGGCAGACTCTGAACCAAGGGGGTTGGGTGCAAACTATTGCCTCTGAAGAATCAATATAAGGGAAATAGTCTGAGTGGCCAGGTTGACCTGTAATGACTTGAGAGACCTTTGCAATAATTTCCTTATCAAGAGCTCTCTCTGCTAGTTATTCAATGCCAAAAGAGGGCCCATCGATCTCACAAAAGGTGCAGAGTTTCTGTGGAGTGAGTTTAATTCCATTATCTCCTTAATAACTCTTTTTGGAATTCTTACAACCTAAATATTTCTATTTACTCTGTTTTTTACTCATCTTTCCACTAGTGGTCATTGACATACGTGCACTCAGAGATTTGCTTCCTCTGTCTCCGGCGTTCCCCTCATGCAGATCTTTTAGGTGCCTCTTAGCAATTGGTGGGTCGGTATAAACCCTGACTCAGATCACTGAAATAGACTCCTCTCAGAGATCCAGTGACACCACCCTAAACTATATGAGGTTCACCACAGAAATGCAGATAGGGGCTCAACTCTCACTTTGAAGCAAGGCCAAGTCTTAATAACACATAATCACACACCAAACACACTCTACCCTCCACCCTATGTACCTAAGGGGTAGCAGTTTCCTCTAATAAATGTTGAGTACTTGGGTGACCTTGGGAGTTGATCAGAGACTCCCCTTCTGCCCTCTAACAAACAGGCTGTTCCTGGGACCCGGGTCCTTACCCTTTAGTTGGGCATTGCTCCTGGGCTGGTTCCTGCACCTTTCCAGGTTCTGTTGTGTTCTCAGAGCCGCCCACCCAGTCCACTGGAGGACTCATCCTCCCCCACAGACAATAGGTCTGCTTCTCCCAGTATCCCAGGAGCCAGACCCTGAAGACAAGGGAGGCGAAAAATTGCCATCTCTGCATCCCGGATGAGCCCCCAGAAATGTTGTGGGATTCGCGAATGGAGAGATGGGACATCCAGGTTATAAGCAGGAAGCAGCATTATTGATGCCAGCACCAGCTCAGCGGATTGTTATCCAAAGACTGAGACCCGATTGTAACATAACAGTCAGTTTTATACAGTCTTCTCATTACTACACAGTTATAGATATAAGGAAGAACATTAATTAGTTGGCAAGTTATGAAAAAACTGACGTTAACTGGAGAGTACTTGAGATGGGGGAAGATTAGCCAGGAATGAACTCTTTTGAACAGAAAATGGACAAGCAGAATCAGGCTGCCACAGCAGTATACATAATGCAGAAGGATAAGAAAAGAAGTGAGTGAGTCCAAGGCCAGTTTGAATTAAAGAGAAAAAGAAAAAAAAAGTTATTTTAAAGAAGTGAAGCTTTGCACAATTACATTTCTTGCCTTCTTTCTTTCCTTCATTTCTTCCTCACATTCTTCCTTCCCTCTCTCCCTTCTTCCTTCCTTCTTTTCCTTCTTATAAAGTCTTTGTGTAACTGCATAAACCTACACTTCTTTAACACATTTTTTGTTTGCTCTGAAATAACTCAATGGTGGCTCTTGTGGCTGTGGCATTTAGCCCAAGATAACTTGCCAATTATAGTCCTAAACTTACCCCCAAAATTTGCCATAAAATACCTCACTTTATTATTATTATATCATCACGCTAGTATATTGAAAACAAATGACATCATTCTATTTATAACATTCTATTTCTTATAATTCTGTTAGGTAGTTAGGTAGACATGAGTGACTGAAGAATGAAAGTCCCTCCCAAAGACCCTGCTGGACCACCCATTTTATGGTTATAAATTACTCTTTCCTTCCAAGGAACAGAAAAGTAGAAAGTCATGAAATACCAGCCAATTTAATGCAGCCACAAGTGCTTGCATAATTGGTTCTATATTAACCTCCCTATGACCTGGCATCATTATACCATCATTATAATAACATGCCTATGCCCAGAAATTTATGAATCTAATTATAACAGATTGAATTCTGGGTAACCACATGCGCAGTAGGCAAAGGGTTATCTAACAGCCAAGTGTCAATCAAAATGACCTCACATGCCAATTATTTGGCACCACCCTTGTAACCACCCATCATGACCATAATATAGGGTTTACTTTCTGAATTCTATGCTGTTGCAGCCATCTTTGCTCTAACCCACCCTTCCCTTGGCATGTACTTTAATAAACCTTACTTTTTCTAAATCTCCCTGATCTGTAATTCTTTACTACCTTAGTGAAAATAATCAAGGATCCTTTCAGTGCTACCAGGGTAACAATGGACTTCAGATTGCCCAAACAATAACAGTTCGATTGTTGAAAATACCAAATCCTAGAAAATGTAGGGTTCCTACACGATGTTAAATGAACGCTGGCAGTGAACTGCACTTTTTTTTCTAAGTGGGAAAAGAGTTAAAATGACTTTTTCTCTTCTCTTTCTCCTTGATTCAAACTGGCCTTAGGTTCACTTGCTTCTTTTCTTCCATTATCCTTCTGCACCACTCTCTTAATCATTAAGCTCTTAGATTAGCATGAAAGGAATGTAGGGAGGAGGCAAGAAAATTAAAATTGTTAATCTAGCTACATTAAGAAACTGCAATATGCTGATCAGCCCTACAGGCAGGCCAGGAGGACACCTGCAGAACAAAGAAAGATTTCTATTGGGGTTACTAACAACCCATTTCCCACACCTGTGAAAGGGAACCAGGAACCAACAGAATCATTCCCTATGGCTAAAACTGCGGGAAACCTATGATTAAAGGCTGGGAATTTACAGCAGGCCTTTCACTCTACTTATTCTTACCTTTCAGGCTACATACTCTTCCCCTCCTTCCTAACTGTATGTCCATATCAAAAAAAATAAGTTAACAGAGTCTTTTAAACTGTAACTCACAGGCACTAAAGAATAATTTATAAACTGAATTTCCAAAACACTCAGCCTCCTACTCACTGCCTTTCCACATCCTTCTCACTGTCCCTCTCACTCTCCACCTCTAAGAGGAGATCACATTCTGTCTATGGAGAATTATTACCCCTTTTCTAATAAACTTTTCTTTGGACTCTTACTGTGGTGTGTGTGTTGAATTCTTTCTACACCAAAGAACCCTCTTCTCTCGGTGTAGAACTTGGTGAACTTGGTCTCCTCTACCTCAAGTCGGGGAAATTTGCCCTGTCCTGCGTCAAAACAGCCTTAGGAACAAAGCCTCAGGTCTGTTGACCATAGAAACAGAGTTTCAGTTAAACTAAAGACAACATCTTGCATCTCCACACTCATGAAGAAACAACATCCTACCAGCATCCCCCTGAAATCAGACAGAACTACACCTTGACTGACATTAGGACCTAATTCAATGATCAACTACCTCCTACTTTAACTCTAGCCCTGACCAATCAGTAGTGCCCATGACCCAACTCCATTAGTTACCTTGACTAATGAGTTTTCTCCCTATATAACATGCCCCCTAGGGGCCATCAAGGAGCCAGGTCTTTGAGCGCTAGCTAACCTGAATCTTCGATCTTGGTGCTGGTTCCTTAAATAAACCTACTTTTTTTTTTGCTTCAAACTTCTGTCCATGTCTCGTTTGATTATCAATGCATACAAGCAAAATGAACCCCTTGAGTTCGGTAACACTTGTTCATAAAATTTTCACCACTTTGTGTGGCTAATCAGCAATGTAAAAGCCCATGAAATGTAAAATATTTTTTACGTTAAAAAATATTTTTTTTTAATATATATTTAGTCACCAACATTATAGTTCTCTGTGCCATAGCCTGGTTGGCTTTTTAATCTTAAATAAATTATAACATTGTGATTTATAATAAATACATTTTTTATTTTAGTTCCCAATTCTGGCACAGAGCTAAAACCCTAGGAATTTTCTTCATGATAAGAGCAATAAAGGTGTTTTGTTATGTTAATCAGGTGACTTTTGGACCTCTCCTAAGCATGGCAGCTGATTTTCCAAGATTCAACAGTGTAACTAAAAGGTTAGAACTTTTAATCCCACCCCCTCCAATAACTCCTGGGAGAAAAAGAGATGGTTAAATCAATCACCAATGCCTACAATTTAATCTTTCATGCCTATGTAATGAAGCTTCCATAAAAACCCAAAAGGACTGCATTCAGAGAGCTTCCAGGTTGGTGAACATGTGGAGAATTGGGGCAAGTGGTGCACTAGGAGAGGATACGGAAGTTCTGTACCATTTCCCTACACATTTTCATCTATATCTTTTATAATAAACTGGTAATAAAATAAAATGTTTCTTTGAGTTCTGTGAGCTGCTCTAGCAAATTAATTGAATCCAAGGAGGGGTCATGGAAACATCTGATTTATAGCTAGTCAGTCAGGGTCAGAAGTACAGGTAACAACCTGGGCTTTCAGCTGACATTTTCAGTAGGATGGTTGGAGATTTGGAGGGTGGGAACACAATCTTGTAGGACTGACTGAACCCTAAACCTGTGGAATTTGGTGCTATCTCTGGGCAGAGAGTATCTGAATTGAGTTGAATTCTCAGACAACCTGCTGGTGTACATGAATTGCTTGTTGTTGATGTGGGAAGCCTCCCCTCACTCCACATGCAGAAATTTGGGTCTCAGAATATCCATTTAAAATTATTTTAGGCTTTCACTCAGAAATGAAAAATGATTTGCATGTAGATCCTTGATTATGTCACTGAAAAACAGAATAAAACCTACGGTGCTCTAAAAAGAAGAGGAGCAGAGATTGTCAATGTGGTTTTACATTTGTCATTTTAACTGGGAACCAGAGCAAAGTAGAAAAGCATCTGTCATCAAATGTTGCAAAGGCCACTGCCCTAGTTAAACTGTTGTGAACTGGGGCATTTGAGTCTGAATCTGGACTTTTATTTTCAGCACATGTTCCCAAACATTCCTGTAGAAATGAAGGCCATCTCTTGACTCCAAATGTGCCATTTACCCTTAGCCTATAATCTGTATCTTTCATCCATCCAGTGAAGACAGAAGAGTAAAAAAAAAACAAAAACAAAAAAAAACAAAACAAAAAACAAAAAAAAAAACAAAACAAAACAAAAAAATTCTCAAATAAAAGAAGTTGAAAGTATTGAGGAAAAAAGAAAGTAAAAATTTTTGCCAGAGTCTATTAAACCAAAATGATACATTTCTAGTTGTATACCCTAAATGTGCTTCCTTTAACTTTATCATTTGTTCTGTAACATACACTACTGACCAAAAATAAATTTCCCCATTTATTATAAAATACCTTTATTTATACAAATTCAAATAATATACACACTACTTGGAATGAAAGAAGAGGGCTATATTTTGTGAGATATTTCTAACCAAATGCTAACTGGATTTAAATAAACATAGTTTATTTTAACTAGAATTCAGAAATGGGCCAGGAGTAATGCAAATACCACTTTAATCCTATTAGACATTCTAAATTCTTTTTTTACCTTCTTACTGTATTATTATTCCCTAGCAGGTAAAGGGCTTTGTCTCTGTCTAGTATTGGTCAAAGTCAACAAGAAAGGATAAACCTGAGTGGAATAAATACTAGACATGTTGATGGCCATAAAAATGTAATGAGATTGTTAGCTCGGTAACAGGCAATGTTATATTGTGGTTATGGACTCTGAAATCAAACTTTCTGGATTCAAATCCTGGTTATTGGCTAAATAACTTTGGCAAGTGATTTAGCCTTTCTGTCATTCAGTAGCCTCATCTATAAAATGGAGGTGATAAAGAGTGCTTCACAGGATTATTGTGAGGATCAAGTGAGTTAATAATGTAAAGTATCTAGGTCATCTCATAGGAAGTTTTCAGTAAATTTCAAAATTATGAAAATTTAATATACACATTTTCTCATGTTATGATTTTTTCAAAATATTTTCATGTAGTTTTCTATCATTCAACCAGAGAGATAAGCAATAATTGATATAACTCACTGCCTGTTGTAATACATTTTTAGATTGTTTTCAATTTTTCAATTACATATTTTCTTATTTTCTTCAAGTTAACCTTAAAATCACTTTGCCAACTTCTCAGAAAAATTGAAATTATATTAAACTAAGAGAGGAGAGGAGGCATCTGAAAAATGCAAAGGAAAGGGCTTGCAGAAATGATGGACTCAGCCTTTGGTTATAAAGTCCATAAAGTTCATTCCTGCCTGTCCTCTGCCCCTTTTCCAGGACTCTACACTAACATGTTTTCCCATAGCTACCTCCCCTACATCAAGGGCTCTCCAGCTCATACCTATTGATTCCTAGTTTGCTTTCCAATTAATGTTCTTCCTTATCTCTGTAGCTGTGTAGGAATAACAAGACTGTGTAAAACTTCTTGCTTTGTTACAATTGGGGCTTAGACTTTGGGTAGGAATCCGCTGAGCTGGTGCAGGCATCAATGCTACTTTCTGCTTATAGCTTCAGTATCCTGTCTCTCTGTTTGAGAATCCTATAAAAGTGTTGATAACGCCAAGGTCACAGGTTCTACAAGGCAAAAATGATCTGAAAATAGATAAGACCAGTGGTCTGGAAATTCCTCCCTGCTGCTGAAACTCCCCCTCCCCATCCTGAGTCATGAAGTGCACTAGAACCTCAGAAGAAGGAATCACGGGCCCCTTGCATGGACACTGCAGAAAAATATAAGCTATAATAAATCTAACCAAAGGGAACTCATGCTTTGGATCTGTCGCTCTCTGCCTGTATTAAATTCTCTTTCCTCTAACAAAGTTGTCTGAGCATCCAATTTCTTCTGTCAAGTGTCGCTTCCTGCAACAAAACCATGCATTTATTTGGGGGAGGTTCTTTTACAAAGTCTAATGTTCTCCTCCTGTGATATAGTATATCTATCCACATATTGTAGTCTTAAAAATTACCTCTAATATTTTCATAATGATTATCTGTTTATTTTACATTAATTCTTAGATAATTCATAATTCGGCCATTAGAAACTATTAAATAGAATTTTTGTGTTTATTACTGTTATAATATATTTAGCATTTTGTTTAGTGGAATTTTTATTCAGATGTTGTAATTTTTATAGTAAAAAAATAACTAAACTTTTTTTGGGTATGACTATTTTCATGTTAAAAAAACCCTATATCCCGAATTTAGAGCAATTTTTACTTGCAACTTATTTTTAGTAAAAGCACTTTCTAAAAGGTAAAATATTAAGTTCATAATGTAAGTATATCTCTAAAAAATAGGAAGATATTATAATCAAAAACAGCATTCTTGCTTTACTGACCTTAAACGATGGGTCAGTAAGACCATTTCAGTTCAAACAGAAAGAGCAAGACCTTAAGAAAACTCACTGTTTTATTAACAAGTTCATTAATATTTATGAACTACAGAAGCCTACCATTTACTACTGTTCTATATTATTTTCTACACACTTTTATCTTAGCATTCTTTTTATACTTCTGTAATTGTCTTATTTACTTGTTTTTGTCTATTTTTCCCCACACTGAATGCAGTTTTTAATAGGACTACAGCCTTGGTTGTCTTGTTTATCACAATGGTAGATACTCAATTGTAATTTCATTTATTCATTCATTCATTTGATAAATATGTATTAATCTTCTATTCTCTGTCAGAAACTTTTACATATAGACAAGGGATCTCTGGCCATAACTAGAAAGCGATGTTGAATCAAAAGATTTTTATTTTAAGATAGGAGATAATGAAACATGTTTATGTGCTGATATGAATAATAGATAACAAGGAAAACAATGGTTATGCACATGGCTTTGGAGGAGAGAAGAGATAGTGACAAAAGGGAATGCAAATTATATATATGCATGTGTGTATATATGTATTATAAAAATACATGTATGTATATTATAAAGATATGTGTAGGTTTGTAGACCTTGTGGTAGGACTTAAATGTTTTTCTTCTGGATGTTTCTATTTTTCAATAAAATAAGAAGAGAAGTTGTTAACCAACAGTGAGAAATAAGAAAGAAATATTGGAGATTTGAGCAGTGAAGAAATGGTGTAACATAATTGTCTTAGAAAGTGTAAAAGCAAATTTAGCAGGGCAATGTAGCAGGATTCCAAAGGTAATATTAAGAAGTCATTTAAGATATAGTAATACAATTAAAGTAAAAAAAGTGGGATTTCCTCTATTTATCTATTTAGGGAATAAACGGTTATTGAGGATATATGCAGAGGAGAAATTATAGCAATGGACCATGGCATCTACACCAAGTAAGAAGAAAGCAAGGGCTTAAAATATGGTGAGTTAATGCATTGTCCAAATAAGACCCCCCCAAAAAAATGTTGCTAAAGTAAGTGAATTGAAAGACGAGAGGTTATTTGAATCTCAGGTAAATGAAACCCTGCAATTTTCCAAAAGTGTTGGACAATGTGACTTGAACTATGTGCGTACAGCTTAAGCTATCATGAAGTTATCTTGTAAAGCTAATTATGCATCCAGTCAGCATATGATTTTACTTACTTATACTTTCTAATAAATACATCTATTGAGAAAAGCAGGGTCAGTTAATACAGCTTTATCACTTTTATTTTAAAGTATGTTTAACTGTTTAAGGCACCAAACTGAAAAGAAAAACATCATTCAAACCAAGCATGCTATTAGAGTATTATCCTTAAGTGTTATTTTATCTTTCTGCTGTTATTCTTTCAATAGCAATAAAACAAAAATCATGTTATCGAATTTGAATGCTAATACATTTCCAAGATAATCTGAACAACAAACAAATAAATCTTATAACTCCATCTCAATACTCTTCAGAAAACAGTTAGGAGGGCAAAAAGTCCATAAAGTAAGGCACAAGGATAGGCGATGAGAAGCTGTTGTCCTTCCATGTCCAAGGCTGAAATGAAGATTTTGGAAGCTGAGAGACTACACCAGCCAATGATGATCAGTGCTGACACAGTTCCAACTGTGCCCCTATGGCAAAGACAAAAGGGATGATTACCTTACATCTGGAAAAAAGATTTTTGGATCAGAGCTGCCTCTGAAATGTGCTTATACAGTATTTATAACTACTTTCTCCATTTTTAAAATGAGGGTGAAGAACCATATGAACTCAAAGGCCTTCACCAGTTACAAAATATTTCAGTCAAATTCACCATCAGAGGTTAAATAGTCCATGCTTAGGTAAAACTCAAATTAATAGAAAGATAATTTACCTGCAGTTACTCTCATATGTCAACATTCAAGTCACAACTACTGAAATTCTTTTATATAAACTATCGTTAGAAACTTTTTTTATAGATACAGATATTTTTCTTCAATACTTTTTTTCTAAATTTACCCAGGATATGAGCAGAAAGATAGCTGGACTTGCATTCCAGTGGGGCACCTAGTCCCCACTGCTCCCAAGTCTACTTCCCAGGTTTTTGTCTTGAGCCTACATAGTTCAAGTAGGGAACACATGAAAAGGCACATATATGTGTTGCCTCCCACTTCACCACTAAAAATCCCTTTTGTATGTACACATGTAGATTTTTTAGAATATTGAAATAGATTTGTTCAAATTGGTATCTTCAAGAAGTAACTGTAGAGGCAATTCTTTAAGAAGAAATGGGGAAGTAAGGTAGTTAAGTCTAGCTATCTTGGGAATAAAATAGAAATACTAATTAAACCAATAAATATTACATTTATTGGTTTAATTAATATCAGAAAAAATTTCTAGAGTGATTTAATTATATGTTTTTATCAACAAAAATGTAAAATTATATGTGATTAATTTGAATGATGTACTAATATGCCCAAAAGGTCCATTTCAGTATAATAGTCTTAGGAGTAAGAGAGTTTATTCCCCTTTAATATAATTTAAAGGATTCTAAATTTTCCTTTATAATTTCAGAATGAAAATCTAATAAAAAAAGATCCAGACTTCTGATGATTCTCAAAATCCAAGAGTTTTAGTTTTTATTTTCTTCTAATAATCCAGAGTCATTTAAAATGCCCCCAAATTGCTGAAAATAACATTTAAAACTTAGAATTTTTAAATGGTAAATCATTATAGTATTCTTTGGCGAAAGCATTTGAAAAAAATATAAGTCCTAGAACTGAGCTCTGTATTAACTTGTCAAAAGTTGGTAACAAACAACATAGTAAGTAGAACAGCTTGCTAAAGAATATGATATACAAAGGATGAAAATTTTTCATGGATAAGACTCAGTTTACTCACACTGTATTTATACATTCTAGGTATCCATTTACTGTTGTATTTCTCTTTTTTTAAATGTTGAGGAATATTCGCTGATAATACAAAAGTTTGCTCTAAATTATTCTCAAGAATGTTACTTTAAAAATGAGACTATATTAAAACAGAAAAGCATTCTCAGTAATGCTATGAAAAAAATTGTATGAATTATATGCAAGTAAAAATATTAAAGGCTTTTAAAAATGTCTATCTTTGGCATTGGCAAATTCTTACATAATATCCAATGTAGGGTTAATAACCTAAAATGTACATCATCCAAGAAAAAAATGCAAATTGAATCTCCTTTGGATATGGAAGAATGAGCACTGATGGCAAGTGTTTATTTCTAATTGCTTTAGAGAATAGTAGTGGACAAAGAATTATGTAATTACTTGGTATCATCAACCAAAGTGGTTGTGTTATTCATATGCCCTGGGGAAGTACCTGACAAAAACATATCTACTGGATCTTTATTAATAGCTTTGAATTACAAATACTAACTTCCTAGGGAGTAAAAAAAAGGGAAAATATTGACTGAGCATATATGCCAGTCAAGCATTAATATCCTCATCAGGTTTCCTGAGGTTTTTGCACTGCATGGAGCCCAGCTGAAACAGAACAGTTGCTTCCCACCTATAAGACAGAATGTCTTGAAGTTGAGGCAACTTGTTAGCATTCACCAGGCATTTACTCTTCCAAAAATCAAACAAGTAAATTTTCTCTAGTTGTTATATTACCCTTGACAATAGTTCATACTGAAGAATGTGACAACTTACAAAGTTCCATTTTTAAAGGTTACTTGGCTTAATTTTTTATCATCAAAACAGGAACAGCAACTGCTCCAAAACTAACTTTCCTGAATCTGTATGTGGCTTTTAACAGTCATGGGTTTTCCCTATTCCACTACCAAAACGATCTGAAAGAGGTTAACTGCTGCACTGGTATGGTAAGACTTAGTGATGATTGTGCATGTAGGGTCAATTAGTGCATACAGAGACTTACTGCAGTGAAAAGAAGATGGCACAGCTGGACAGGATGACCATGGGCAGTAGGCAGTAACCCAGTACACTTGCCACGCAGCCATAGGACACTCCTGAAGAGCTCATTAAGTTTAGTAAAGCATAAATCCCTAGGCAGCCAATGGCACTCATGCCATACACATAACCAAATTGAACTTTTCCTGCCTGGAACAATGAGAAAAAAACAGTTTGAATACAAAAAAAAAAAATCAAGAGGAAATCAGAATGTCAGTATATCAAAGAGCAGTTTTGAGTCAATCAACTCTATGTTGTTCCCTATTTTTGTAGTATATAGAATTACCAGGAGACTGAGAGTTCTGAATGCAGGTCCTAAAAATAAATTCTTCTGACTATATCTAGAATGGCACAAGCATACTACAGAAAAAATAAAATATTTCTAGATTTAAAATTTTTATCATATATTTATTATGGGTATACTGCATAATTAAGAATATATTTTCCATACTTGTTGAATAATTAAATAATTTAATAAATTAATCAAACAAAATAGAGATTTACAAAATGCATTAATAATTTTAGCAAACATCTATAGGATTTACTATGTTAAGTCCTATTCTAAGCATTTCACATTTATTAACTTATTTAATCCACACAACAATCTTTTGAGACAGATACCATTATATACCAATTTTATGCAAGAGGAAAATGAGATACAGAAAGGTTAAGTAACTTTCTCAGGGTAAAATAATGCTAAGTTATTTATATTAGGTTTTTATATTAATCAGTCTGGCTCTAAAATTTAGGTCCTTAACATCTATAAGAGCTCTAAGATGTCTTAAAACATGGGACCTATTTAACCTTTTTTAACCCAGTGTATCTTAAATTTATTTGACCACAGAAAATTTTTTTTTCATAGTGCCTATTACCAGTTTAACTCAAAACTGATTTATATAAAGCACCTGATAATGAATCATAAAATCATAAAATGTGCTTTATAGCTGTTAAAGGAAGACAGTAGTGTTTAAAATATACCTCTGATCTTCTGGGCACTCATAAAAATAGCCATCATTTATTAAGCACTAAGGTCTAAGGGTTAAAATTGCTCCATTAAACTCATCCAGGGTAAGTCACAATCTACAATTAATTTAGCAAAGGACATTTGAATGTTTGCTACCTAAGGATGCCTAAACTCCAGTAAAAAATGCATTTAGTTTTTATGTTTACTTTAAGAAGTTTAGAAATTCTAGAAATTCTAGGTTGGATAAGCTGACACACACAAGGGACATACACAAAACCTCCAGCAAAGGTGATCAGAGACACTGAATCGCTGGGTCACACAGGACAACTACTACATAAGGCCACCTGGCAAGCCTGAGAGACATAACAAATCTTTTCAATACATAAAAATCAACACTAAGGCATACATAAAATGAGAAAACAAACAAAAAAACATGGCATAAATGAAAGAATGGGAGAAAAGCCCAGAAAAAAAAAATGGAAGCAAGCAACCTACTAGAGACAGAATTTAAAGCATTGGTTATAAGGACGCACAATATACATAAGAGGAGAATAGATCTCAGGGAAGACTTCAACAGAGAGATAATAAGCATAAAAAAAGAATACAGAAACCATAAAACAGTCAGAAATGAAGACTATAATAACTGAAGTGAAAAATATCCTAGAAGGAATCAACAATAGATGAAATGATGGAGAGAATTAAATCAGTGAGTTTGAAGACAAAGTAGCAGAAAACACCCAATCAGAACAGCAACAAGAAAAAAGAATTTTAAAAAAGAGGAAAGTTTAAGACCTCCAGGACAACATCAAATACACTAACATCCACACCATAGGGGTACCAGGAGAAGAGAGAGAGAGCAAAGGATTGAGAAGCTATTTGAAGAAATAATAATTTTAAAAAAGAAGAAAGAAAAAAAACTTTCCTAATTGCAAAGGAAATGGACATACAATTCCAAGAAGCACAAAGAGTTTCAAACAAGAGGAAAATGAAAAGACTCACTCCAAGACAAATCATCAAAAAAATTAAAGAGAAGGAGAAACTATTAAAAGCAGCAAAAGAAAAGCAGCTAGTGACTTACTAGGGTATTCCCATTACAATGTTGACTGATTTTCGACAGAAACTTTGCAGGCTGGAAGAGATTGGCACAAAATATTCAATGATGAAAAACAACCTACACCAAGACTACTCTACCCAGCAAGGCTATTAATTAAAACTGAAGGTGACATAAAGAGCTATTCAGATAGGAAAAGCTAAAGGAATTTATCACCAAGAAGCCAGAATTATAATAAATGTTAAGGGGATGGAAAAAAGATATTTCATGCAAATGGAAATGAAAAAATAAATCTGGGTTGCAATACTTACATCAGACAAAATAAACTTTAAAACAAAAGCTATAATAAGAGACAAAAAAAGAACATTACATAATAATAAAGGGATCAATAAAATAAGAGGACCTAACCCTAGTAAACATGTATGCAACAAACACAGGGACACCTTTATATGTAAAGCAATTATTGACCAACAGAAAGAGAGAGATTGACAACAATACCCTCATAATAGGAGATTTTAACACAACATTGACATCAACAGAGAGATAGTCCAGACGGAAAATCAACAAAGAAACAGCGGCCTTAAATAACACAGTAAATCAGATGTAATTCATATTTTCAGAGCATTTTATACCAAAAGCAGAATATACATTCTTTTTTAAGTACACATGGAACATTTTCCAGGATAGAGGACATGTTAGGCCACAAAACAAGTCTCAGTAAATTTAAGAGGACTGAAATGATATCAAGCATCTTCTCTGAGAACAATGATATAAAACCAGAAATCAATTACAAGAAAAAAACTGGAAAATACAGAAATACCACTAAACAATATGCTACTAAACAATGAATGTGTTAACAATGAAATCAAGGAGGAAATTAAAAGAGACAAATGAAAATGAAAAAGATGACCTAAAAAATATGAAACATAGTGAAAACAATTCTAAAAGAGAATCCTAAATAAGTAATCTAACCTTATGCTTACTAAAAGCACTAGAAAGAGAATAGCAAACAAAATCCCAAGTGAGTAGAAGAAAATAATATAGATCAGAGTCTAGAAAAATAGAGTCTAGAAAAACAATACAAAAGATCAATGAAACCAAGAGCTGGTTCCTAGAAAGGATAAAACAAAACTGATAAAACATTAACCAGACTCATTTAAAAAAAAAAAGGAGAGAGAGAGAGAGAGAGAAAAGACCCAAATATATAAAATCAGAAATGAAAGAAAAGTAACTATGGACTCCACAGAAATACAATGGATTATAAAAAAAAAAAACACACTATGAACAATTACATGTCAACATACTGGATAATCTGAAAGAAAAGGAATATATTTCTAAAAACATAAAATCTCTTAAAACTGAGTCAAGAAGAAACAGAAAATCTGAACCAATGAAATCAAATCAGTAATCAAAAAACTTTCAAAAAATAAAATCCTGGACCAGATGACTTCATAAGTTATTTTATCAATCATCTAATGAATTAACATCTATTCTCTTCAACGTATTCCAAAAAATTCAAGAGGAGGGAATTCTCCCTAACTCTTTTTATAAAGCCACAATTACCCTAATTCCAAACCGAAGACAATACAAAAAAGAAAACAATAGGCCAATATCTCTTATGAACATAGATGCAAAAATTCTCAACAAAATATTAGCAAACCGAATTCATCAATACATTAAAAATATCATATACTACAATCAAGTGGGATTAATTCCCAGAATGCAAAGTTGGTTGAATATCCACAAACCAATTAATGTGATACACTACATTAACAAATTGAAAGATAAAAATCATATAATTATATTAATAGATGCATAAAAAGTGTTTGACATAAAGCAGCATCTATTTATGATAAAAACTTGCAGAAAAATGGGAATAGAGGAAATATACCTCAACATAAAAAGGGCATGTATGACAAACCTATAGCATTATACGTAATGGAAAAAAGACTAAATACGTTTTCTTTAAGATCAGGAATAAGACAAAGATGCTCACTTTCACCACTTATATTCTAAATAGTATTGGAAGTCCTAGCTGCAGCAATGAGTCAAGAAAGGGAAATAAAAGGCATTCCAATTGGAAAGAAAGAAGTAAAATTGTTGTTGTTTGCAGATGACATGATATTACATGTGGAGAACCCTGAAGATTCCACCCAAAAACTGTTAGAACTGATCAATAAATTCAATAAGGTAGCAGGATACAAAATTAACATTCAGAAGTCAGTGGCATTTTTATACACCCGTGATGAATTATAGAAAGATAAATTAAGAAAATAATCCCATTTATGATTGCATCAAAAACAATAAAATACCTAGGAATCAAATTAACCTAGAAGGTAAAAGACCAGTTCTTGAAAAATTATACGTCATTGAAAAAAAGGAACTGAAGAAGATATGAATAAATAGAAGCATAGTAGAAAAAAATCAATATTTTTTAAATGGCCACACCACCCAAAGTAATGTATAGATTCAGTGCAATCTCTATCAAAATACAAATGTCATTTTTAAGAAAACTTGAACAAATATTACAAAAATTTATGTGGAATCATAAAAGATCCTGGATAGCCATAGCAATCTTGAGGAAAAAAGAACAAAGTTAGAGGTATCACACTACCTGACATTAAACTATACTACAAGGCTATAGTAATCAAAACAGCATGGTAGTGGCATAAAAACAGGCACATAGATCATTGGAACAGAATAGAGAGCCCAGAAGTAAACCTATGCCTATTTGGTCATTTAACCTATGACAAAGTAGGCAAGAACATGCAATTTGGTAAAGATAGTCTCTTCAACAAATGGTGTTGGGAAAACTGCACAGATGTATGAAAATGAAACTGGACCACTTTCTTACACCATATACAAGAATAAACTCAAAATGGATTAAAGACTTAAATGTAAGATCTGAAACCATACAACTTCTAGAAGAAAATATCAGCAGTAAACTCTCTCATATTGCTATTAGAATTTTTTTTTTCTTATATATCTTCTTGGGTAAGGGAAATGAAAGGGACTACATCAAATTAAAAAGGTTTTGCACAGAAAAGGAAATCATCAACAAAACAAAAAAACCATCTACTGAATGGGAGAAGATATTTGTCTATGATACATCAAACAAGGGGTTAAATTTCAAATTCATAAAGAACTTACACAACTCAACAAAAGACATAATTTAAAAATGGGCAAAGGACCCGAATAGGTATTTCCCCAAAGAGGAAATACAGATGGCCAATAGACATATGAAAAGATGCTCAAGGTCACTAATGATCAGAGAAATGCAAATTAAAACCCCAATGATATATCACCTCATACCATTCAGATTGGCTATTATCAATAAATCAAAAAACAAGTATTGGTGAAGATGTGGAGAAAAGGGAATCCTTGTTTACTGTTGGGATTGCAAATTGGTAAGCCACAATGGAAAACAATTTGGAGTTTCCTAAAAATTAAAAATAGGATTATCTTTTGAACCAACAGTTACACTTCTGGGTATGTACCCAAAGAAACCCAAAACTCCAGTTGGTAAAAATCTATGTGCCTCTATGTTCACAGCAGCACTATTCACAGTACCCAAGATATGGAAGCAATGTAAGTGCCCATCAACAGATGATTGGATAAAGAAGTTATGGTAAATATATACAATGGAATATTACTCTGCCATAGAAAATGATATCATAATATTTGCAACAACACAGCTGGACCTAGAGGGTATCGTGCTGAGTAAAATAAGTCAGACAGAGAATGATAAATACCATAGGATTACACTTATATGCAGAATCTAAGGAAGAAAAGAAATGAACAAACTACATGAAAACAAACTCACAGATACAGAGAACAAATTGGTGACTGATAGAGAGGAGAGGGGTTGGGGGTTGATTGAAAAAGGTGAAAAATAAAGAAGCATAAATTAGTAGTTGAGAGATGGTCACAGGGAAGAGGAACATGGCATAGGGACTGTAGTCAGCAGTAATGTAGTGGCTATGTGTAGAGCCAGAAGGAAGATAGAGTAATCTAGAGGATCATCTGATAAACTATATAAATGTCGAACCAATGGACTGTATACTTGAAACTAATTTTAAAAATGCATACATTTATATAAATAAAGGCTGGGAAATACGTACTTAAAAAGTACAAATTTAGTTATAAAACAGTCATAGGAATGCAGAGTATAGCATTGGAAATATAGTCAATATTATTGTAATGGCTATGTATGGTGCCAGATGGGTGCTGGAGTAATCGGAGAGATCACTTCATAAATTAGATAAATGTCTAGCTAGAATACTGTATATCTGAAACTAATTTAAAATAAAAATAATAATAATAGTAAATAAAAAAGGAATCACTTAAATAAACCTTTTTTTTTCTTCAAAATGAAGAAATGAATTACTAGAAATAGGAAACAAAAGGTTTAAGATCACACCCAGAGGCAAAGTTAGGGGTAGATCCAATTTTCTCACTTTCAGTTGAGTTCTTTGCCTAGATTGCTTTTTACTTAAAAGGAAGACTATTTAAATAAGTCCAATTAACCTTATACAATCCCCAAAAAATCTTAATGGGATTAATGCTTTCTTTTAAGAAATGGCAACGGTAGAATTTTCTGCAGGGAAACAAACAGCTGTTAGATTACAAATTACTTGAAAAAGAAAAATGAGTTAATACATTAAATTGATTATTTCTGACTATTTGATTAATTGACATTGTATTACTTAGCAGCTTAATCCAAAATTATCAAATTACTGTGACAAAGACAGAAGAGAGATTAGGTAATATAGTGTTTGGTTTACAGAGTATTTGCATTTGCTGTAGTTGAAAGAAAGAAAAAAGATTCTATCACTATTGTACTGGATAAATATGATGTGATTGTTGACTACATAACCATGCAGAAACTAGATAGCCTTCAGTATTTCAATACTGGCATTAAGTAATTAATAAATAAAAACTGAAATTTTATTTAGTTACAAATACATTTTACTGCTACTTCTTAAATTTATAGTTACAATGGGGGAAAAATATGGGAAGTAGACAGCTGTAAGATGAAATGGAAAAGCCCTAGAATCTTTAATCCCCTGTATTATTGCTTCTGCCAAGTTTATCACTTTGTACTTTAACAAAACTGTACTTTTCAGACTGGCTTGACCATATTTTTTAACTTCTGTTTTTAACATATTATTACTCCCTTTTTGGTATAAAATCCTAGACTTTTTCTTATTTCTTCTTTTTCTTCCTTTTTAATGAAATGCTTTTTAAAACTATGAGCTTGAATGTCTTCTAAACTTAACTTAGGTGGAATAATGTGTTTTTTATGTCTTTTAATATCATTACCCCCAGACATAAAACATGAGACACATACACAAGATAAATGGAGATTTCAGCAGAAAAAAAAAACATTTCTTTATAAAAAGCATAAAACTAAAGTAATAGGGAAAGCGTATTGATTGAATAAACAAATCATAGGATCTCATTGCAAATTAATTTATCCATAGTAGCTTAACTAGAAACAAGGAGACCCATGTCATACCTCACCAAATATTAGAAATACTTTAGAGATACACTCCAGCAAAGAAAATAATGAACATAGAAAAAGTATTTGTTCTGTGTCACAATATAAATTTCACAGAAAGCAAGAAATAAAATTTAAGCCTTATATTTTCCTAAACCATGTGTTCTTCCAACTTTCCACATTGACAGTCTTTTCTTAAAAATAAGAAAGAAATAAATGATCCTTTGCTTTGTTGAAAATTTTGATTTGGTAATTTGAGTTTTTTAATTTTATTTAAATTTATATTTTTTTATCTGTCGAAGTGCACAATGGCAGTTTTTTTGTCACTATAGTTATATTAAATGTCTCACCTCCAAAAAATGTAGTAATGAATTAAACAAACAATTTCCACTTTGTAAAGTGACATACTATCTCCTGTATCTACAAAGATCTATTCCAAAATGACATTGGAAAGGACACACATTGATATCTGCTGCTTGCTGCTGTTCATTACCAGAAGTAGGGTGGCACCCAGTGCAACGCAGAACAGGATGGGCCCAGCTAGGTCGGTTTCATTCATAATGCTGCCATCTGCTGCCTTCAGTGGGTTTAACACTGTCAAAGTTTTTTGCCATATGTGATCAAAATTAATTCCAAGTTCTGCAAAAGAAGAAAAAAAGAAGATAATATAATAATAGAAAAATAAACATCAGTAATATTCTTTATAGTTAAGATATCTGATTAACTTATTTAACACTTTAATCTGACTGTTATACCTTCATAATCTAAAATTCTATGTAATATATAGTAACTATAAATAAATTTTAAAAAATAGATTTTTATTGCCAATGAACTAAAATAAATATTTTATAGAAACAATTGCACCAAGGAAAAATTTCTCTGACTTATGCAACAAATACAAGCTTAAAATCAAGCTGAAAACTGGGAAATAGTCATTCTACAGAAAAAAAATAATAAAATAGTAGCTAACAGATCAAAATTTCCATCTATTGCCTGTTTTGACATATCATTTTCCTACAATCTCCTATGCTAATACTTTTGAAATGTTGTTATATAAAACATGGCATAATTTTTCACTTAGCAGAATTATCTAAAATAAAGATATTTAGCCATGGTCTGCAACTTTACTCCACCCTACCTCATGAGAAAAGCAATTCTATGCTAACTGCCTGAAACTCCCCAGAGGAGAAAAGGGGATGGCCCTTTCAGCAAGTAAAAGTAATCATGATGTGCACGCATGTTTTAACAAGATAAATGCTCCATGTGGTTGAGTCTGTGTATTCAAAGATTAAATTCTTGAGACAAGTTAGCTATTTCCTTTTATGAGTGAGCTCAGTGTGCATGAGTCCACACTCATTTAGAAATTTCTAATCTTTTTCTCCAATGCCTTGTTTTCCAAAGAATTCTGACTGTTACCTTACAGACCTCTCTGTTTGATTCTGCACCTCTTATATAATTATTATTTTTCAAAATCAGCCATTTGACATCCACTAAGTATAGAAATACATATTGACACCACATCTGTTTTTTTCCTCACATTCCTATATACCTTAACATGTATCTTGAGTAGAAAAAGAAAAATGAACATTCAAAGAAGAAAAGAACATGACTTCACTATTTAGAAACCAATAATCAAGCTGGTTACTCTCCAATATTTTAAAGTTGAATAAGAGTAAAGTGGATGCTAGGAAAAACTGGAGTGAAACTACTGTAAGGCAAATGCATTTTAACCAAGAATAGTTGAATGTATTATAGTGAATGGCTTTACTGAATTTTGCTATGGCCCCCACAAAATTCACACGCTTTGGTCTTACAGACATACAGTGAAGCTAGTACTGTTATTTTATTCTTATCTTGTGCATCAGATGGCTGAGGTTTTGAGAGATGAGTAACTTGTCCAAAGTCAAAGAGCTAGTAATAGAAAATCTGGGTTTCAACATGAAGAATCTTACTCAAGAACTCATGCTGTAAAATAAGTAAAATAATATAAAATCAAATCAAATAAATTTATAAATGGACAGAGGAACTGAATAGATATTTTTCCAAAGAAGCCATACAAATAGGGAATAAGTACATAAAAAAGTGCTCAATATCATTAATCCTCAGGAAAACGCAAATCAAAACCACAATGAGGTATCATCTCATAACTCTTAGAATGGCTATCATCAAAAAGACAAGAAAAACAAGTGTTAGTGAGGAGATGTAGAAAAGGGAACCCTTATGTATGGTTGGTAGAAATGTTAATTGGTTCAGCCACTATGGAAAACAGTATAGAGGTTCCTCAAAAATTTACAAAAAAGAAAGAAAGAAAGAAAGAAAGAAAGAAAGAAAGAAAGAAAGAAAGAAAGAAAGAAAGAAAGAAAGAAAGAAAGAAAGAAAGAAAGAAAGAAAGAAAGAAAGAAAGAAAGAAAGAAAAAGAAGAAAGAAAAGGAAGAAAGAAACTACCAAATGATCCAGCAATCTCATTTTGGGGTATATACCCAAAGAAAATTTTGATTTTCTTTGAAAATGGTATCAGGGTATCAGAAATATCTGCAATTCATATTCATTGCAGAATTTTCACAATAGCCAAGATATGGAAACAACCTAAGTGTCTGTCAAGGAATGAATGGATAAAGATGTGGTATATACATACAGTGGTATATTATTCAGCCCCGGGAAAGAAGGAATTCTTGCTATTTGCAACAAAAATGGGTCTTAAGGGCATTATGCTAAGTAAAATAAGCCAGAGAAAGACAAATACTGCATGGTATCACTTATATGTGGAATTTAAAAGTTAAAAAAAAAAATCAAAGAGAAACCAAGTAGAGAAGTGTTTGCCAAGGGCTGAGGGTAAAGGAAATAGGAAGAGGTTGATAAAAAAAAAAAATCAAAAAACAAACCCATGCTTTGAATCAAGTAAATGTGCATCTAATATCATAATGATTATATATACATTTTTAATTCTGCCCCATTCTCCCATGTGAAGAATTGTCTCCCTAAACTATTTGTACATGGCATTCAACTTTTCGTCCCAGGATTTAGTGACCTGTTTTGGTCAGATACCACCTAAACACCTTGCAAAACTGACATCTATACACAGAAGACCAGAATGACTTTCATTGCTTGCCGTGACATAGAGGTGCCTTGCTTTAAAGGACCTAGACATTTTCAGAAGATCAGCCAGCAGTTGGTTTAAACTAGAATAGAAAGAGTATTCTTTCACTCACTTCACATTCAGATTAACAATTGCTATACCAAGCTTGAAAAGAAGGAATTTGGCTGGTTAAATTAATACTGAGCAAATCACTTACATTTTAACTTCCATGTTGCATCCTTTTAACTTTCACAAGTGTATTTATATATTTCTTAATGAACACACACTTTGGAGAATATGAGCAGTTCACCAAGCTTAAAATGAAACTAGATTGTCTAATGTAATTTTTTTTAAATAGTAGATTTTAAAAGTTGACAATTCTGTAGTTTAAATTAATTTTACCTGACACTTATATTGCCTTTAAACTTCATTTTCAATTTAGATATTTATACTAACAATGTTTTCAGTATTTACTACAATAAAGTGGTCTTTAAGTCAAAATATATTTTTCCTCAAAAAGCATAATTATTCCTGAAGAGACTGAAGAAAATCAGGTGAAAAAAATTTATGAGATATTCTTACAGATTTCAACCATTTATTTTATGGCATAATTAATTTCTGTCCATGTTTCAATGTTGAGTCATAAAACTGAGAATAAATATAAGACCTACTAAATATTTTCATTAAAAAAAGATTTTAAATGTTTTCTACCAAAATACATTTTCATAATATTTTGTTGTCAAATTTATTGCAAGGTATGCAAATGAAATTATAAGTATCTATTCATTATAGATAACCAAATATAACACCTTATTATACAAAATAAAAGAAGATAAAACTGCTGTGAAATTTGAATGCAAAATTTATTGTTTTGCTGTCATCTAGTGGTTGTAAGGTATACAATATAAATGCTATATGATAAATTAATATTTTTGTTTTCTATGCAGATTGTGGCATTGGCTTTTCAAATATAAACATCAGGCTATGCTACAAATACAAATACCAAGCATCACCATAATTTTTCTGGTCTGACAAACCTAAATTTACTATTATTCTTCAAGATGTATTTGTTAACATATTGGTTGTACATTATCAGATAGTAAAAATTATCATTCTTACATAAAACCAAATAAGTATTTTAGACAAAATATTTAGGGAATAAACAAGCACTATTGCATATAACATTTGTTGTGCAAGGTATGTTAATTATTCTAGCTTTGTAATTTTATGGGCTGTTTTGGTGTACACTCAATAAAAACTAGCAAATATCATTTATTACCTTATCCTAGAAATTCTGCCTATGGCTGTGTCATGTTTTTTAGACAGATGAAGATTGAGACTTTCACAAAGTCACCCAGCCTAAAGAACATAGTGGATCAGAGACTAGAAATTTCATAGATTCAAAATGTAAAATTATATTAAGTGCTCTTTTCTAACATACTATACATTTAGTGGAAAAATCACAAAGGAAAAAAATAATCTAGAAATTTTTCCTAAGCTGTATAAAGTGGAAGGGGACATCCAGCCTATTTCTTAGTCAAACATAAGGAAACATTAGAAGAAGCTATATTGCAGTTTAGCATAACACAATAGAGACATTTCAGATAAGTAGAAAATAATTATTTTTAAGAAATTTATAGAAAAAATGTTAATCTTTAAAGAAAATAAATTTAAATACCTACTTCACATACTAAACTAAAACAATTTTCAATAAATCAAAAAATTAAATGCAGAGCAAAAAGATAATTTAAAAATCTATAAAATGTAAGCTACATCTTAAACTGGAGAAATAGAAGCAAAAGATCACTTGGAAAGAAAAATTATCAAGAAAAATGTTGTGGAGTTGGAAACATAAAAATATTAAAATTTCTATATGCCCTGATTTTTTATAAACAAATTAGATGGCAATCACAATTTAGGAAAACATTCCAGACAATAATTAATGTTTTTACTGTATAAAATATCCAAAAATAAAAAAGGGGGAAAAATAATAAGATTCCAACAAGAAGTTCGACAAAGAACATGAGAAACAGGAAAAAGTAAAAAGTCTATACATATATGAAGCAAATGCCTAACTTTTCTAGTAATCAAGAAATACAAAAAGTATTCATTTTTGCCTTTTTGTCTATCAAATTAAAAAAAAAAGACATCTGGTATTCTACTATTAAGGTGCAGTGAATATCATTTTTCTAGATTAGTGTTATGGGTCCATCCTAAGGATAGACTCTATTATATAGGTCAAAGTTGTTTACTATGATATTCACCAAAGTATTATATATTAAGGTAAATTTTAATTATGATACTTCTTTACAATAAAATATTATGAACTCATTCTACATTATGATTTCAAAGAATACTTAATGAATTTAAAGACTGCATGTACAGAAATGCTCATGATATTATGTAACTAGAAATATAAAATTTTATATTCATAGTATGATGTGACTTTTATTTTTAAGCATTCATAAATAGTTACAAATTCAAAGAAAAATAGTATTTCATAAAAATTAAATTAAATCTGGGTGGAAATCCATGAAATTGTTCATGTTAGTTATGACCCAAAGATAAAATTTTAGTTTTTTTAAAAATTTTTATTTATGTATTTCCATATTTTCCAGATTTCCATATTGTATATTGATTACTTTTATAATTCAACAACTTGACATTTTTTTAAAGTAGAGATGTTAGTGGAGTCAAGAAAAATGTTTAACAAAAATAGCACACAGAGGCAAAAGAGAAATGACTTAGTTAAACATAAACAATCTGAAAACTTAACTGTCTTCTAATGAGCCAAAAAAATATATTATATAATTTTCTGTGCCTTTTTGAATTATTTAAAACTTTTATTTATTTATTTTTTAATCCTTAAGGCAAGAAAAAAATATTTTAATGCCAGGTTGCTGGCTGTGTTCATATGAGGCAAACAATGATCTTTTGAATGTAAAATATTGGGAATTTAAATCTATCCCTTTTCCCTTGAATACATATAAAAGATTTGTAAAAGTTTACCTGTGAGTATTTCTCCTTAGCTCTCAAATTTAATTTTGCTTGAGTTTTAATTTTCTAGCATCTACACTTCTAGCATCATGATGACATTGTTTAAGATAAAAAATAGCAGATGCAGAGGGGCTGGATATTTATATATATATATATATATTTTTTTTTTTTTTAATTTTTTTTTAAAGGAGAGAACATCCCTAATATCTTCCAAGGTCCTTCAATTGCAGGGATCTCTGGGTTTCCTTGTCATCAGCAGTGCTATTTACTGGAATCATATTCCTCTCCATTTAGCTATGCTTGCTGATTTTAGAGGGCTCATATAATCCAGAGAAGAAAAAAAACTCATGAGCCAGACGTGTCTCCATGAACCAGATTTGTCTCCACAAGCCACACTTGTCTCCACGACAACAACAAAACAATCATAAGTTCAGAAACTACTCCCTTTGTTCCTAAGCAAATAGTGCAGAAAATAAATTAGGCTGTAATAAGGTAGTTTCATTAGCTGGAGTAAGAACCAATTTTCCAAAAGACATCTTCACTGTTGTCTAGATATGGCCAGGGAGTCCAAACTTAAGAAACAGTGAAGAAACATTTGATAAGTGCAGCAATAACTCAGCAATAACACATACCTACTTTCAATTTTCCCTACACAAACATGTGACAAACTTTCAGTGGTTTAAGTGTCTTGAATTGGCAGACTTGTTTATACATGGAACAATCACACATAAAATAATGTATGCAACATGCTGACAGCACACATTAAGTGTGGTTATTGCTATTATTCTTTAAGCTGTACACACATTAATAGCATCTCCTTAACTTATCTTCTAGCAAAGAAGGCTCTTCATCAAAATTGTCATTGTAAGGAGATTGTGAATAATAGTCCATGTTGGATCCAGGCTGAAAAAATTGTCTGGTGTAACCTGACGGCATGAGCATCTCTGGTGGGACAAAGGCAGGCTGAGGCTGCTCACTAGCTTGTTGTCTAGAAAAAGGAAAATACTGTTATTTATACACGTAGGAAAGGGATATTATGGCAAATCAACGAAGGAAACTACAATTGTTGTATCATTGATTATCTTGGATTATATATTTAAGCATGTAAGAAATAACTCAAAGTTTAACTTAATTAAAAAAGTGAAGTCACTGGTCATAAAAAGATTTCTAGAATGATCCATACCAACTAATATTTACTGATTATGTACAATGTGATAAACAATTTTTCTCACATTTTCTCATGTAATTAAAACTCAGGAAGGTAAAAACTATACTTTTAGTCCCATTTTACAGAAAAAGTAGAGGTTTTTAGAGACCGAATGTTTTGCCCAATATCACAGACCATTGCAGGTGTTGAATTCTGAACTGAAGTTGTCCGAGCAGCACTTTGTTTTTTACACAATGTTGCTTTTCACTGTCTTTCAGAGGCAATAAACAAACATTTTGTTTATTTATAAGATCCTTAAAATATGTAAAAGTAGCATGTAAAAATTATAATTTTAATAAAATAGTCAACTTATAGAAAAAAATAAATGCATAAACTGACTGTTGTCCAAAAAGAAATAGACTTTCTGGTCTGGCCATTCTCAGCCAATTATTGCCAATTGAATTAACTTCAAGTACCTAACTAAAAGTATTTCATAGCTGGCTTTATTGTCCCTCTTTCAAAATATGCAATTTAGTTTTGTCCAAACATGTTGTTTTTATACTTCCTTGTTTATTTTTTTTCTTTTTTATTTCACCATTTGTGTGAGAAAGTTGGAAAACAACAATCTTAATAATTAATTTATTGAGAAAATTAGAGAAAGAAAGAGAGAGAGAGAGAGAGAGAGAGAGAGAGAGAGAGAGAGAGAGAAAGAAAGAAAGAAAGAAAGAAAGAAAGAAAGAAAGAAAGAAAGAAAGAAAGAAAGAAAGAAGGAAGGAAGGAAGGAAGGAAGGAAGGAAGGAAGGAAGGAAGGAAGGAAGGAAGGAAGGAAGGAAGGAAGGAAGGAAGGAAGGAAGAAGGAAGGAAGGAAAAAAGGAAGGAAGGAAGGAAAGAGACAAAAGAGACAAGGTGTGTGGTTATTTGGTCACTTTTAATTGTTTCTACCTGTAGAAAGAAGAAACATAAAGAATTGTCCTTCTGAACATGTTTAAGTTTCTTTTATCAAAGTCCCTTAGGCTAAACTAAGTGAAAAATACAGTCCAGTATTCTGAACTTTGTAATTCTCTGTGATGTCTTCATGCAAAAAATTTTATAAATGGTTATATATACACATTAATTTTAATATGAAGTCTAAGAATAACATATTCAATATCCTTTATATGAGTAAGATTGACAGAGAAAATAACCTCTTCTGAAAAATAAGGCTATACAATAAAAAGAGATATATACATTTAATCATTCACGAACTTAGCCACAAGCACATTAAGAGCAGAGACCTGGTATAATATTTCTTGACTTCTCCCACAGCATCTGCTGATTACTATTATTGTTTATTTAATCATGTGACATATGCCTTGTTGTTGTTGTTTTAACAACGTAGGCCCACTATCAAAAGTATTGGGAGAAATGAATTCTTTATAAGGATATGAATGGCTTTTTGGATGATAAAGTTGCCCCTGGATATGTACTTTTTTTAATGTAACCATTTCTAGAAGAAAAAAAGGGGCAAATAGAGATGACTCAATAGATCAATGTCTGAACAAGGCTATTTTATTGACATACTGTCTTGGCTCCAACATAATTCATGCCCACATGCTAATAACCAGGCTTGATAAAACATAATATTCACAATTATTCATTGCAAAACACCCTCTGTGAGTGATATTTAATATGGTTATCTACTTTGACCCCCTCCCACACACAGAAAAAACATATTTTTACAGGAAAAAAAAATGCCTACTACCAGTCAAATCCTATCCCTTTCTCTTTCCTCCATCCCTCTCTGCTACCACATTCGGCACAACTTGTTCATCAGGAACGTGGCCTTTGTTATCCTTGTTATAATGAAAGCATAATAAAATTTCTCCACCGCTAACTTAAGAAGCTAAAATTTTAAAATATATTCTATAAAGAAAACCTCAAAATCTTTTATCTAAAAGAATTACTATGCTCATCTTCTATCACAGTCTAAATTAAAATTTTCTCTTTAATCTTATAACTTTGACTTTGTATATGTTGACTATAATATTTAATATGCAATATTAATATAATCACATTATTCATCCACAGTCCCACCCAGGAAACACTGTAAATACCCAATTCTCATGTTTTAGGTCTTTCTCTGAAAATGATTATGAACAGCCATAATTTTAACCACATATCTTGAATTTTCATTCAGTCCCACATCTACCTGTGTTATCCTTTTTTAGTAGATGGCTCCAATTCTAAATAATTATGCCAATGAAGTTCTCTTACAGTTTTGGTGACATTTTTCAAGCTTATAGTATCCTTTCATAAAAAAATAAATTAGGGGAAATGGGGCTGTACACTTTATTAATTACTCTGTTAAAGTCTATGAATTAGTAACCTATTAAAGTCAATTGCTTGAGTCAGATTGATATAACCATCATTTCAAGTAATTCTGAGGTGACTGCAAAAGTCTCCTTTAGAACAACTGGCAACGTTCTTTGTCATATTTTCCTTCTCTTGCTTCCCAACTCTGTGGAGTTACATTTCTGCCTATTAGGACAGACCAAAGATAAGATTTCTCCTTAACCAAGTTAAGTAATTAGTAAACAGCCTCTGGAGTCAGAATGCCTGGGTTCAAATTCCAGATATATAATCTTAGGCAAATTATCTCACATTCTGTCCTTCAGTTTCTCATTTGTAAAATGAGGATAATAAGAACACATAAAGTTGTGAATTTAATTAGCTAAAATAAGAGGAGTACTTAGAATAGCATTGGGCACACAAAAAATGATCAATAAGCGCTAGCTAGATATTTGTATGCTCTTTTCTTCCTGAGACACTAAAGCATTCTAAATATTTTCCACACACCCTGGAACAGCACCTTCTGTATCTGTAATAGTTTTCTTCCAGTCTGCCACTTTTTCAAAGGAAACAATATTAATAGAAACCAAGAGTTTGTATCTCTTCTGTGCTGATCAACTTTAGCTTTTTCAATAGGACTTTAACATTCATTTTCTAGTCAAATATAGAAGGTCAACATTAGACAACTCAGTTATAATTTCTATGGTTGCAGATATGTTTGTTGCACGCAATTTTCTGTGTCCTATCATATAATCACGAGCTACATATCTTATTAAAGGCTCTGTTTTGTTAAAACTATAGGTTTGGACTCCTATTATCATGGTTAAGTGATGTTGCTTTCCTAACAGTCTGACCCTGGGGTAATGCAGTTGGTGAGCTCACTCCCAGTGTCTTATGGTGAGCAAGGGTATGAATCAGGTGGTTAGAAATGTACCACCAAATAAGTCCCATTCATTGTAAATCTAGCTCCACATTTGGACTTATTCAAGTATATGTGTATTTCATACAATCAGGTACTCTTCCAGAAACCTGAGGCTACAAAAGTTTTCAGAATTTGCAACACCATCAATTGAAATAGCTTAAGACAGCAGTATAACAGGTCTATAACAAAAATACTCTTGTGGCTAAAATAGTTTAATCTAAACTCCCCAAAACATTTTAACTATACAAATCTCCCATTGAGACAGTAAAATCAGGCATTCTAAATGTCCTTGATAAGAACATGTCATGTAGGATCAGTTTGATGGTAGAGTTGTTTAAAGAATGGTGGCTGGAGGAGTTAGCTTGTAACATTCCCAGATCCTGGCTGGTCCAGCGAGTGCACAGTTACAATGTGCCATTAGCTCTGTTTAAAACACTAGAGATAGATCAAGTCTAGGGATTCCAAGAAAAGAATAATTCAGTATCAATCTGTTAAAGTCCTACTCAAATGTACTCCCCACATGCAAAGAGAGTTTTTCAATTGTCACCTTTCTGCAGAAATGTCTGTTTCTTTCTCTAAATAATTTGAATAGAGTTCTCATTTCAAAAATTGGAAAAATATAGTGGGAAAATATAGCCTTGGTAATGCTACCAATGACTGGAAATAACGTCTTCCTGAATGACTGGATAGTTGTTTTTTAAAATGAGAAAGCTAATACTATAATTTAAAAATTAAAAAAAAATAAACTGGTTACAGACCTAATCAACCTTTGGCTAAAATTCTAACCCCATTTCTTAATACTTGTGTGACTTTGGAAAAGTTCTTTAATTTCTCGGGTCCTTTCTTTCTCATATATAACTAGGATAATAATAGTTCTTATCTCAAGGCCATCTGAGGATCTAATAAGTTAGATTGTCCAATAAAGATTCAATGAGTCAACAAACTTTCAGATTAGTATGTCCTTAAATCAAGCTTTTTAAAACAAACTCTCATATATAAGGGAGGGGTACCAGAGAGACAGAAAGAAAGAGACAGATTGATTATAACTTCCCTCTAATTTCTATGTCTCTTGCCAGGATAATAAGTATATATTCTGACTTGGAGTATATTTTAATTGAACTATTCACTGAATGAATAGAAGGCCAAATCTCGGAGTTTGTTTTATGTACAGTAGTAAATCACTGACCTGTCATAAAACTATGACAGCTAATATGCTCTTTTCTAATTCCTGAGACTTTCAGTGTGGGTTAGAATTTAAATATTACCACATCCAAATCAGGACTTGGGTTTAAATGATAAGCATCTGAAACAGGCTAGGCCATCAATCAGATACAATATAATCATGAGTTTTTCTCATTGGTTATATTAATTTCCACTTTTTATCATCTTGATTTCAGGGCAATATTAATATATAAAATCAAATGAGAAAGAACATTGGGTTGGGGGGGAGGGGCAAAAGACAATGATCCATGAGTCCTGATTAAGAGATAGTTTCTTTCTCTCTTATTGTACAATCTAGTTTAGTTTAGTCTAAAAATGCAGATTGCAAATTTTGCCCAGGTGTTTATCCCATCTGCAGCAGAGAATGGAGAAAAGAAACAGAAGTTCAAGGCTACTGATTCTTTTCAATAAAACAGGAAGACAGAGCTGAAAATCCTGTTAGATAGCACTCATTGTGGATTATATATTTTGAATTATTATTCGTTAATACTTAAATGCTCAGACTACTTTCTCTGCCTCAAATGCTTTGCTGGGTTTTTTTTTCTTCACCTTTTCTATACCTTCCAAAGTATAAATCATCAGTGGAATAAAATCAAGGTCTCTTTCTGTTGTTGGATTCTACAGTGATTCAATAGATTCTGTACGATCTTGCCTTTTCCCACAAATTTTCAATATTAAAGTTTTTCAATTATTTAGATAAATAGGTAGATGATAGATAGATAGACAGATAGATGGATAGATGGAGAGATAAAGGTATAAATTGTTTTTCACTTTAAAAAATTCTTATGGTAGCCTGATTGACACTGGATACATAGAAAAGGGCATGGATGAGATAAAATTTCAGATATTAACTTTTACAGATTAAAAAACATTATATACCAATACCTTTCCCTATTGAACTTAGATCAGTGGTTCATCAGGAGTTTTTAGAAAGCAATGTGTGAAAGTGGCACCTATCTGCCTACGTATGTCTGTAGGAGTCATCAGCCAGTGAAAATGGTGTCCAAATTTTCCTGGGCATAGTTGTATAGAAGTAAAAAAACTTTCCAGTAAATTAGTCACAGAGAAGTGATATCTCCAGGCGCCAGCCCTGACCACCATTAGGATGCAGATAATGAAACTGCCTGCTAGGTCCTGTTTGATCTAAGAGTTCCCTAGGGACATTTACCTTAGTATAGGACATTTATCTTTGTGTAAGACATTTACAGTCGACATCTGCTTTCTGTAATCTGCTTCTTTCTGTAATCTGCTTGCTTGCTTGTTCAGAAGACCACCAAGATAGGGTCTTAAGCTCTATAAGCTGCCTCCTCTGGAAGCTTGGGGCTGATCTCCTCTGACCCTGTGTGGTAGAGAGTCAGCCACTGGCCGGCTAATAAAGGCTCACAATTCATCTTGATTGGCTCCGTGGGTCTTAGAATTAATTGTGCCACAACAGCTGGAACAGAAGAGTCCCCACTGCTGTTGTATTTATTCTGTCTTTTCCTCTTTCTATCTGAAGGTGTCAAGGCACTTATCTGTGTTTAGAAAAATAAACTTCAAAAATTAATAAATTTTAAATATTTGTTTTGTGGTTATTTGGCCTAAGCTTGTTGGAATGGCACAGTGATTATACATCCCACTTTGCTTAAAGTGGTCAAGCTTATTCCTACTTTATGAATACTATAATTAATAGCACCCATTTTACTCTCAAATTTGTCTTGATTTTACAAGAAATCATATATTCATTCTGGTTATGGGCCTAATCAACCTTAGGCTAAATTTTAACCCCATTTCTTACTAATTGTATGCCTTTGGAAAAGTTTCTTAATTTCTTGTGTTGCAGAAAAGTTGTACAAATCAGACTGGCGAGAAACCAAGCAGCACTCGGAGAGTTGGAGAACTCAAGTTTATTATGCTGGCAGTCCCAGAGGAGCTAGCACTCTAAATATCTGGGCCCCAGCTCAGTTGCAACATTCCTTATATAGAATTTATCTGGCATGGGCTGATTGGTTAATTTGTCCTCAAATGGTTACAAAGTGCCGGAGTTGCTATGGGTTTCAGGCAGTTACTTTTGTTCCTTAGACAGAACAAGCAAAAGGGAAGATGAGTCTTTAGTTAATTTCGAGTACAGCCTATGCAGCAAGCATATCTATAGAAGCAGAACAAAGAGCTGATTAGCCTTTTCAGTGAAAATGCCTCTTTACTTGGGGTCCCTTTTTTCTTATATGTGAATAGGATAATAATAGTACTTATCTCAGGGTTGTCTGAGGATCCAGTGAGTTAATTTATATAAAACTTAGAACTGCTTCAAACCCATAAAGTTAGTTATTATAAAAGCTGAAAAGTCTGAACTTTTTCACAGTTCTCTTATCTAAACCATCTCCTCCCACACAAATCCAAAGAAACAACTGTATAAACAAATACATTAAGTTCACATGACTTTAGGCAACAAAGTGTCAATTACTTTTGCAAGCCACTTTATACAAATAAATAACACATATATGTTGGCTTTACTTTAACACATACTTTCTCAGATATCACAAATGTTCTTCATGCAAATTAAATGAAGTAGGTATTATTAATGTCCTTATTTCTCAGTTAAGACACTCAGCAAACTTAGGTTTTTCCAATGTCCCAAAGAACAAATGCTAGAGCCAAATTCTTCTCACTCTAAATGTCCTGTTTTGGGTACTAGCAAAGGGTTAATGCTAAATTCTTAATCATTTTTATTTATTTTCAAATCAAGTTAAACTATCAACTCAAATAACTAACACATCCTGGAATATGTTTATCTTGATTCCATTTAGGAGTTTTCACACTGTATTATAATAACGTATTTAATCGCCCACCTCTCCAATATAAATTCTTAAATTTTGTGAGGTAAAAGACTATATGAAACATTTTTTTATCTTTGGGTTTATAGTGCCCTTCTTAATTCCTGACACACAGCAGACATTCAATAACTTTATTAAATCGAATAAAATCTGTTTCTCAAGCAGCATCTCAGAAAATATCAGGTAAAGGAATATGCTTCCTGACTGTCCAATCCCTGTATTCAGGCTCCCTGTTAAATATTTTGAAAAAAGGAGACAAGCCATTCACCTATAAATGGATCTGAGGTGATTGATCAAGGGGATTCACGGAGATGTGAATTCATTTCTCTTCCTTTTTGTGACATTTCTTCCTGGGTACTTTACTAAGATATGCTAGGCATAGCTTTTGTTTTTCCCAAGCAGAACTCCTTACCTGTGATCCCTTGTCATAATATTATAACCTCTTAAAATGACAGCATATTATCTCAATATAAAATACTTACTTTCTAGATCCATAAATATTTCCATAGGCATTAGAATCATTACAACTCTGCTCTTGATTATCAATGGCATAATTAGATTGGTAAAAATCAGAGTCAAATTGTCCCAAGTTTGACATCCTGAAAAATAAGAGTGTTTTTTACAAGAAGTTTATCGGTCAATAAAACTTGTTTTGAATTTTACAAAGGTTAATTGACAATGTGATTATGGCTGAATCCCTATCAGAGAACAAGGTATTCTTTGGATGGGGTAGATGAAATAATGGGGGAAGGATGTGAAAATGTATGCTAGAAAGTCATTTACAAAACGTGTATCTTCAATTAATTTTTCTGAAATTCCACTCACTAGGATTGTGACTTTGACTAAATTGACTAATTTGTCTGAAAGAGCTACTATTCTTCACCAAATACCTTATTCTCAGTAGTTTAAGGGAAAAAGTTTAAGACTTAGTACACATCTAGAAAGTTTCTCTTAAACAAAGTTAGTCCTTCACTTTAATTATTATTTGTAAGAAATAATTTATAGTTAAAAATTTTACATTTACAAACATGTATATCCTTGTTGCAAAGTCAAGAGGCAAGTAACTTTAATATCACTTAAGTTAGATTTTTCCTGGAGCTTTAAACTGTGCTAACAGCCTCCCTGTTCCCTTCCAGCTGGATCAGGAGGGAAAAGGCTTAATTCCACTAAGGAAACCGTCTTTCTACACTTTGAGAAGTGAAGATTTTGTGATCTTGATTTAAACCTAAATAATAGGAGTACCAGAGAGAAAAAAGATTTGAGAAGAGGAAAAAGTGGGAGAAGAAAGTGATAACAAAGTAATAGTGGCTCTTTGGATGAAAACCAGAGAAAGAAGTTGAGTATCTTTTTGATAGGACATATATGGTTATCAACTCAAGATTTTGATCTTTGTGTTCCTTTGAAAACTTTTTTTATTTCAAAAGAGTAAGTTTTAAAATCACTAAGAGTAATCTATGTAATTATAAAAATCTATGGACTATAATAAATTTCGAATGAAATTGCAGAAACAGCCTTAGCTTTAAGGGCCTCATAATCAGAAATATCCAAGTAACAATTGTCAACTATATCAAATGTCCTCAGTTCAGTAAAAATAGAGAAAGCTTTTTAAAAATTAGATGTAATGACTCATACATCTGATTTAATTAGTAATCTGTATAACAGTAGATATAAATTGTGTAAACTAAAATCAGAATTAGGATAATGTTAAATCTCTTAACAACTTATAATTGAATAAATTTAAAAATTAATAGCATAACTTTCTCTGTCCATTAAAATATATTATTATAAAACACTGAGAATAATTTTACTGGAAAATACACTTAAGTTTTCATAACATGCAAAGCTTTACGTAATATGACTATTGGTAGTAGAGTCCTTATATAACCCAACTTTACATTTGTTTAAATGTCAAGTTTTTTAGAAGGATCAGACACATACCTTTGTATTATTTTAGGTAGAAAGATCTTCAACAAATGTAGTGTTACTTGATAAATTTATAACAAATCAGTTTGAGAAAAGATGACCTGCTGGTTACAAATGTTTCTAAATTTGTACTCTGACGCTGAACAGATGTCTGCCAAAAGCCAAAACCAAACACAGTATCTTATAACACTTGTTAAAGTTTACAAACACAAGGGAAGGCATAGAGTCATACAATTTGATAAAGCAGAATGGTACATTCAGGTTCCTTGTGCACATGTCCCCTTAAATTCTGATTTAGCATTATTTACCTAAAGTAAGTAATGGAAAGTAAGAGGATGCCCTTCTGCTTTACAGCTTGTAAAAGTATGTTCAGTTTACACAAGATTTCCTAATAATATGCAGTAAAAATCAATATATGGTACATGATCTTAACATGGAGACTTTAGCAACAATCTCAAAATAAGGCATTGTTAATTTTATCCAAATCTAAACTATTCAATTTCTATAAACAATATTTAGGAAGGCTACTTATGATCTACCTCAAGTTTTTCCCTTGCTTTTTACTTCTCCAGCAGAGCTCAAGATGGAGATGAGCATAATCTAGTAATATTTTTCACCTGTAGGGCATATTACATCAATTTTCAAGGAAATCCTGAACAATGGAAGGTATCAGACCCATTTCTACCCCAGGAAAATACTTGAGTTGGTTTCTTCTGTATCTTTGGGTCACTTCCAGGAATCTTCTTCCTAGTTCTGATCCACAGAACATGGCTAATACTCCAAATTTTTACCTGGATCTGGTTGGTTGTTTCTAACATTAGCCTCATGGCTAGAGGAAAAGTTCTCCTGTGATCTGCTTCATGCTGATTCTCCTCCTTCTAGGACTTGAGACTTCCCATGTATCCAGAGCTCAGTAACTAAAATCTGTTGGTCAAGGGTAGATTATCTGGCCTTTAGGAATTTTCAACTAGAGTCAAAGGCAGAATAGTAAATTAATTTTTTTCCACATTGTTTAAAAACATTTGGAATTTGAATTTTTTTAATTCAAGCTGTCCTTTACTGGGTCACTATTCAGGCAACAGTGGATCACACATTTACTGAGGATCTATTATTAATTTTAGATTATATTTTAAATGTCATAGTTATAGAGGGAAACAAATTAAAAGGACCTGCACTTTAAAGAGATATTTTAGTACTGATTCTACTATCAGGTATTGTTCCATAAACTTTAGGTTTAAGATATTTAAGTTTTGCAACAACTTTATTATTACATTTTATAGAAAAAGTAATAGAAATTTAAATAACTTGCCTAGGTGAAAGCTAGTAAGTGGAAGAGCCAATGTTTGCTACCTGGTGGTCTCAGCCCAGAGCTCACATGATTATCCAATAATTTCAGGAATTAACCCAAATCTATGAAGATGTTAGCATATGCTATTAAGATGGAGAGTACAAAGGGGAGAGGAAATGGGCATTTAGTGAAGGTCTCTTTAAGAAGGTCTTTTAGTTTGAGACCTGATTGATGAGAAGGAAGGAGACAGTTAAAAGATTATGTGAAAAGAATTTGAAGCAAATGCTCTGAGATGGCCAGAAATTTGGCACCTTGTGATTTAGAATAACAGCCACTTGATAGTGATTTTGAATCAGAAAAAGTTCAATGAGATGAGGTCAGAGGCATAGGTAGAGGCCAGATCATAAAGGCCATGATGAAGGGTCTAGGTTTTATGATAACTAAAATAAGATATCACTGTGGGGTTTAAGCAATGAGATGACATGATAAATTTTGACAGAAACAGAAGAGTAATAGTGTTTAGGAGGTTGTTATGACAGTAACATGAGATACAGATGGCTTGGACTAGAGTAGCAGCAGAAATGGGAGAACTGTTAGAAAAGTCTTGGGCTGAGGAAAAAGTGAATTGAAAGGGTCAAGACTGGAGCAGGCATATAAGGAATAAGAGAGTTTGTTCCCAGGAAATGATAAGTTGTCCAAACTGGAGAAGGTTCAATGGAGATAGGATGGAAGAGATAAAAAAGATACGTGGAAAGAAAACTTTATAGGGTTCATCTTCTATTGGATAAGAGGAAGAAGAGGACAATTTATGAGGATGATTTTTAGAATTCTGTCAACTTCCCTGTACTAATGTATTAATGTTATAAGAAAAGGCCAAATCTAGATCATATTTTATATTCCTTCTTTCAAAATTCTGTATGTGATGACATAGGTCCTGTAATGGCAAAGATTCAGAATGTATTATTTTTTTTCTGACATATAAATTCAATGAAAAGTTTACCAAAAATAATATTTTTAATCTTAAGTTCATTTAGTTAAATTTTCAGCTTTGTAATTTTGTATTTTTCACCGTAGTTTTTCTTTTCTAAGCCTCAAGTAAACCATAAACCAAGAAACATTAAAAGACCAAATAACTCCATTCTCCTCACCAGTGCCTTAATGGAACATTGATATATACACCAGAATGTTTTGAAGCTACTCTACATATGTAACATTTTAAATATATAGCATATGCATTTCAATGTGTTTTTTTTCCATTAATGAAGCATCCAATTATTATGTTTGTTGAAGGATAGAGTTTAAATCAATATTAGAGTCGCAGTTTCATCAACTGATTATTTTAGTTAATCTACTTAATTAATTCTGGGTTCTGCGTGACAAAAAAGATTGGATAATATGAGTAAGGATTCTCACTTGATGTAAAGAGCAACATGTCCTACTCACACTTTGCTTTCTTTTCCTTTCCTTTTCTCTTTTTCTCTTTCCCTTCCTCTATCCTTTCCTCCCTTTCCTGTGCTCTATCTAAACTCTTTCCTAAGGTGATCTCATCCATTCCTTTGGCTTTGTATACCATCTCTATATAGACAGTTCCTAAAACACATATGCAGTCCTTATTTTTCTTCACAGCTGTTCGATATATCATAGACATTTCAAACTTATAATCTAAATAGCTTTATTTAAAATCTCTACCCTCTCAAATCCAATGTTCTCTTCCCCATTCCAAGAAATAGCATCACAAACCACTTGTTCACTCAGATAGGAAGTCATCTAATCTTCCAATGAATTTTATCAATTCTATCTTTAAAATATATCTCTCACTAACCAATTCTCTCCATCTCCACCGCTATCATTCTGAGTTAAGCCACTATGTTCTCCCACTTATACTTCTGTTTGTAATTAATCAATAAAGAGAGATAACCCTTTTAAAGAGGCAGATTAGTAGATGGTAATAAATTTTACATAATAAAGACTGCAAAGTTATACCCTTAATGGCACAGTGATTTGCCAAAATCAGGAAAAAAATCTCTTCTGTAGTTACTGACTGCAATTATCAAGGAAAAGAATCTCCACCTGCAATTTTCTTATACTCTAGTGATATGTTAAGTGTTGAAGAGATCAACAGCTATATCTGAAACAATTTGCCCTGTACCTGACAAGTGTGTGTGTAATTAAAGAATGAATGGCTTGATGGATGGATGAATAAACATTACTTTTAATTTTATATATTCAGAACCTTGTATTCAATTGCTGTATATCAATCTAAGAATCATAAAATATTATGACATCCATTATTGCAGTCCTTTGATATAAAAATGGAGGCTCAGAGAGGTTAAGTGACTTGTTCAAAGTCACATATCTAGTATGTGACAGAACCTAGTTTGAGACAATAATTCTCTCACTCAGCCCAGTTTTCTTTCACTACTCACACTGTTTCTTCCAGACCATTACCTATAGCTGTTCAAAATACTGGTGTTGGAAATGTATCTGTTTGGAAACATTAAATAATATTTATTCACAAACTCCAAAAAATATTTTCAACTAAACAGAGCTGCCAGTGAACTAAGAGAAAATATGTTATCATTTTCTATCTCTATTCACAGAAAGATGGGTTGTTACTAGTGTTTAGGAAGCAATTACGTCAGCAGTCTGTATTGCAATTTAATGTACACTGATTCCATAGTATCTATTCTTCGGTCTTAGTAAGACAGAAAAAAATACAACATCTGTGCTCTATTACTTTTAAAAATACATTTGATCATGCTTCTTTTCTCTACATGCTTCTTTTGTTTCTGATTGTCTGACCTTTAAAGACTATACTATTTCTATTTTATAAGCCTGAGACTGAAGCCCTGAATACTACACAGTCACTTGAAAATGGGCATAAAATTCCATTTCAGTGCATAAATTTTAAAGATTATAATGTGTTCCATGGTAAGAAAAGAATTAAATGACAAGGTTTTTTGTCATTAATACTATGATAATTATCTTTGAGTTTTAATTTGGCTATTTCTTGTTAGCTTCTACTTCTGTCTTGGAAAAAAACTGGTATCTAGCAAAATATTACTGAGCATTTATGAAGTTTTTAGTTTAGTAATAACTGTTAGTAAAAATATAATTTCTACCTGAAATTATGAAAATTGATATTAATAGTTGAGTTGTACATTTTTAGTAACCATATTATTATAATAATCATTTTAAATAGTAATAATAAATCTCATTTAGCAGTCTGATATAACTAACTTTTCTAGAAAATATTTATTAGGAATTATATAAATTCCTCCATGAGTTATTTAACCACATGGATCCTCATTTCCCTCCTTTATAAAACAAGAATAAAATTTATACCTACCTCTTAGAGACTATTTATTTTATCTTTATCTCTTCAACATAATTTTATTTTTCATGTTTCATAATATCTAGATTATTAATCTATCTATATACATATAGAACTTATACATGTGTATATATTTGTGTACATAAATACATTCGTGTACAAATATGAGCATTAGACAAGATTTTGCAACAGAAACAATTAACATAGTGGGGGCAACTAGTAAATGCTTGGAAAATGTTATCTGTTATGATTCTACTTCTAGGTGAAAGCAACTTGGGATCAATAACAGGTGTCTGTATTTACCCTTGTGTTTCTTATTTACATTCACTCAACACATAGCTTTTAGTGAAGTCTATTTTGATACAACATAAATCTATATAAAAAATTCATCTTACCAAAAGAAGATAGAGAGGGGGAAGAGTATTAGCAAATGCTGTGCCATGTCAACAGATTAGATGTAAAATATTTATTCAGCATTCATTTCTAACTTTTTAACAAAGAAATAAAATTTCTAATTATAGAAAGGCTAAGAACAGACATTATTGCCAAGATACCACTTTTTTGACTAAACTCCCTTAGATATCAGTCAGTAAAGATGAAATTATATATTGGCTATATTTCTTTCAGCAAAGAAAAGCAAAATTCTTTCCAATGCTCTGCCATAATTATACCTTTGTAATTACATCATTATTAAGATTTTTTCCAAGGCATTGCAAGTATAATAAATATTTTATTATATTTAGTGTGTAAAATTAGTTATAACAGTCTGGGGGAAATGACCAGATAAGGTATATATTTAAGTGTAATTGTCAATATAGAAATTCTATTTAATAAATAGTATCTCCACCTCCTTTTGGCAGTAGGACATCACTAACTACTTATAGCCTGCAGTTTTAACTTAATGGAACATTTACTCAAACACTGGTTTGACATAGAGGAACTCTTTTAAGTATAACTCTGTACTTTGCAGTGCTTATATTTTAATTTACAAATATGGGCTAGGGAAAGTAGTATATAGAACAACAAAATAAAATTTCAAGTGCAATTTTACTTTCTTTTAAAAAAAATGTTAAATATCTGGTTTAAAGTGGCACTAGATTGACTCACAATTCCTAGAAGAATACTTATGGGTGCTTGGAAAAAGATAAATATTCCACAATCTGAAAAACTAATCCTTGGAATCAACCTGCTGCAAAATTCTATGATAAAGCTGATGAGTCTGTAGTTAGAAAAATGATTTTTGACCATCGTATTTTTCCCCTTCATGCATAAGAATAGCCCACTCATATAAAAAGAAGTAGGAAGATTCAAGACTCCTAAAACTTAGGTTTTACACTAAAAAGAAGAAAGAGTAGCTATCTCTCTATTGTAAAGATACTACTTTTAAGTGCCATTAGAATAATCCTACCACCTTTTCCTGTATCCGAATACATATTTAGAGAGAGTCAGTCTTGATGGGAAAGGGGACTGGTGAACAAAAATATGGTGAAAGGGAACCAGGATATTAGTGGGATTGGGGTGGAGGTTCTTGCTAATTATGGTTCTGTGCATGCTGGGAACTATCACCCTACTCCCCCCACCCACTACCCCGCTTCCATTGGTAGGGTCAGAGAGAAGAGACATCCAGTGAATATGTATTTGAAAGAAATAGAGCTTTTCATTTATCACATTACTTTTATTCAGTGATTTCATGTGAAAGATACGTAGCACTATCCAGTGGAGTATAGAAACCAATAGAACTACTATTTGTATCTATTTTTATCTCTAAGGAAAATATTAAGTTTTACTAGCATTTAGCCCACAAATTTACTCTGTGCTCCCCTCATTTGTCAGGGTTTATCTATAGCATTGATGAGGTCTTCTGGAAGAGTGGGAGCCTGCAACTTGGAGAGGTTGACAGTGAAGCCTATTTTCATCCCTTCTCTTTCATAGGACCACAAGGTATTATGGTTTATGAATACCCATTAAATGAAGTTGTGCACTGAAGTTTTCTTTTTCTTTTTCTTTTTAATTTTTACCTCCTTCCCCCTTCTCTCTCTCCTCTGACAACCACATCCATAAACTTAAATTTCCCTCACAATATGTATACATGGCTTCAAAGTCAAAGTCAAAGTCAGAGAACAGATTAAATGAGAAGACAACGGATTAGAACAAAACAGGAAGCTAACAAAAAAGATAGTTGTGTTATTTAGGAAGCATGTAAAAAAATATTTGATTAATTAGAAAAAATCAAATCTTCAATGAAAATTGTCAAGTATACATGGTAGTGTAAAAAGTTTAAACAGGGCTATTGAAAACACACATAAGATATTATCTTCCAATATAGAATAAAAGGACAAAGAAAGTAAAATGAAAGAGAAAAAAACAAAGAAATGAGCAATTCATAATAAGCAAAACCATGAAAAATATTAAACTCTATTAATAATTTTTAAATAAAATAAAGTATAATTTAAATTAATAACAAAATTAAATGAAAGCATCTAGTTTTAGTAAAGATGAAGACAACCAGAATTCTCATATAAAGTTTATTTTACTATATATTGTTTTAAAAAATCATTAGCAGATAATTAGGCATAATTATCTAGAGATAGCTACTCACTATAAGACTTGTATATTCCCCTGATTTATTAAATCCGAGGGAAGAATTTATCCTAAAGATATAATTAAAGACTCAAGTAAAATCTTATATTGGCCCAAATGTTTACTATTAGGAGACTAGTTAAAAAAATCATACCTTTGTAACTGAATACTTTTCAATTTGAAGCAAAGTAAGATAGTTGTAAATTCTTTAACATTCTTCTTATTAGGAAGTGGGAAATAACTCTCTTCATATTGAACATTGGCTGGCCTCAGAGACTTGCTTGACCAATAAAATGTCGGTGAAGTGGTGTTCTTAAACTGTTAAGACTGGATAATAAGCCATTTAGCTTTTCCTGGATCTTTTAGATACTTGTTCTTGGAATCCAGCTGCCATGTAATAAGACCAACTATCCTGGTTCACATATTAGAGAGAACATGTGACAAGACTGCAGGGAGAGGTCCTGCAAATGAAAAAAGAAAAAGAGATACTGAGTATTTTAAGTCCCAAGCTTTTCAGTCATCCTAGTTGAGATCACAGATGTCAGGCAACATGCAGAAAATAATGGACTCCTATATGTGTATAACTATCCTTTACATATTCGTAATGGTAACCACACGCCAAAGATTTAGAATTAAAGTATATAACATGAAACAAGAAGAACCAGAGGGAAAACCTACAAAACCCAACCAAAATTAAAAAACAAAAACAACAACAACAACAAGAAACAAACACGCACAAGGATAAAGAAGCAATAGAAAGAGGAAGCTACCAGAAAGCAAAAGGGCTATAGGAAATGAACTCCATGAAATACTAAGTTGCAATGTTACTACTCTTGCCTAAAACCTCTCTGATCTTGCTGGTGGCTACAATTTCCTGTAACATAAGGCCATGCTCCTCCTTTCATTGTCTGGCTTATTCATTCATTCATTCACTCATTCACTCATTCATTCATTCATTCATTCATTTTCTTCCAGCTTTATATCATTCTGAACTTTAAATTCCTGCAACCTAGAGTGCTGGAAGTTTCCTGCATATATCATGCTTTTGCTCACATACATCTCTGGAATGCCAGCCACCCCACACTTTCAATTCTCTGCTTCGTTAAACTTATTTAACTTTTAACAACCAAACTAGGGAGCATCACTTTGTGGTAAAGGAAATGGTTTTGAAATCTTTTAATGTTTGACTATTCCTTTGCTACATACTATTTGTGTATTTATACACATTATTTAACCAGGTTAAGCCTCAGTTTCACCATCTGAAAACAGGGACAGTTATATTAATCATAGGACTGTTTTAAAGATTGATAGAAGTAATATTTAAAAAGTGCTTAGAAGAGTTCATGGCACATAGTCTTTTTAAATGTGTATAAATAAATATTATTGTCACCTGCTATGTGAAAACGTTCCTGATACCTCCACCCTTGACTGAAGAAGGTACCTCCTCTCTGTTCTTCTAAAACTACCTATCCATATTTCTATTATAGTAATTATAGCCTTGTAATATAACTTTTTTATATATAATGACTTTCTTCCCTTGATTGTGAATCCTTTCAGTATCATAACCACATCTATTTCAGTTTTTTTGTATCCCCGTGGCTTAATGTTGCACTCTTAGATACTTAGGGAAATTTCTGAAAAATGTAAACACACACCATACCTGTTATTCTATGACTATGAGGCTCATTTATATCATTTCACAAAAGGGTACTCTAAAATATTTAGAGTTTTGTTCTCAACTATTTTATTTCTAAGTGTCTGACCTCAAAAAGTCACTCAATACCACAGTTTTATTTTTTATATATGCTTTCCAGAACTCTAGCCCTGAATTTTCCCCAAGCTCTCTATATAACTACCTGTTACAGACTGAATATCTAAATTTTACATCTGATAAATATCAATTACATTTTCCAATCTACCAATGCTAGACATTTGGAGTTATCTTGGACTTCTCCCTCTCTATATACATCCAATTAACCCTGTTTAATTCTATCTACAAAATGTTTACCAGTCACTCTATCCTTGAATTCTGTCAGTGATTCAATAAGGTCCTTACTGTGTCTCACCTAGATTATTAAAATGAGAAACTTTCCTCTCTTTCTGTCTCCTGTTTCTCTCATCACTTCATTCATTTTCCTCTTCAATGCATTTGTATGTCATTGTCAGAGTAAACTTCCTAAAGCAAAAATCTGGTGTGTTATATCTATGCTTAACATGGCTTAGGTATAGTACATTGGTGAAATGCTAACTAGCCAGAACCAACTCAAGGCCCTTCACAAATGTGGCTGGAATTGTTATTTCTATATATAGTTCCTGCAACTTTCCTCCTCCCTTCTCCAAGCACTTTCTATCCTGTCATTTAAAAATATTTAAAAGCCCTATTCATGTCCAAAATTTGAAGCTATATAAAATTCTTTAAAAAAATCATAGATTTTAAAAACTAGACAAAAAATGAACTCCAATCTGTATTTTCCACTATAGACACATGGTAGCACCATTTTAGCTGCCTTACTGCAGTACTGGAAATCCTTTAACATCCTATGAATACATTATAAATTTGTGTGTGTGCTTATGATGACCATTGTGATATTATTTTAGACATTTATTAATGGTATGTTAGTATTAAAAATGCTCCACAATATCAATAACTTTAAAATAAAATTTAGGGGTGATAGTTATAATTTATATATTTTTACTATTATTCTCTTTGTTATGAGCTGAATTGTATTCCCCTCCAAATACATGTATTGAATTCCTATTCCCTAGTATATCTCAGAATGTGACTCTATTTGTAGATAATTTTTTAAGAGATAATTAATTTAGAATGAGGTCATCAGAGTGGGACTAAATCCAATAGGACTAATGTCCTTATTTAAAAAAAAAAATTAGGACACAGGCAGGTACAGAGAGAGAAACATGTGAAGACACAGGGAAAAGATGGCCATCTACAAGCCAAGGAATAGGTCTCACAAAAATCCAACCCGGCAACACCTTGATCTCGGACTTCTAGATTCCAGAACTGTAAGAAAATACATTTATGTTGTTTAAGTCATTCAGTCTATGGTACTTTATTATGGTAGCCCTAGCAAACTAATATATTCCTCAAATATGTTTAAAAACATAAATATGTCTACAGCCATGCTACCCTGAGAAAGACCAATCCTGTCTGATTTCAGAAGCTAAGCAGGGTTTGGCCTGGTTAGTACCTGGATGGGAGACCATGTAGGAAGACCAGGTGCTATATGTGTAAAAAAAAAAAAAAAAAAAGGAATTGTAAGCTGGTAAAGTCCTTGCAATCTGTGAGGACAACCAAGGGTTGCTTTGCATAAACAAGAACAAAAGAATAAAAAAATAAATAATAAAAACATAAATACAAAAGTGTGGATTAATGTACTATGTAAGAATGTAATCTCCCTATTATACATTTATTCCTAGAGAAATATTTGTCTTGGTTTATGTGTATTCTTAATTATGTGAGCTCTTTAGAAATCCTTGCTTCAAGTAAAATGCCACTGTATTAAATCTTGGCCATTTTCCTCAACTGATCATTAACTCAGGACCACATATTTTTACTTATTCTTGCTCAACAGAGCTAAAGGAGTGGTTAAGGGTGCAGATTCTGAAGCCAGACTGCCTGATCTCACTGTCCATTTCATCATTGTGTGTTAGGCAACATTTTTCTCAGCTGTGCAAGAAAAATTCTTAGAAATTTTTCTAGTGCAGGTATTCTTAGAAAAAAATCATAAGAATACCTGCATTAGAAGGCTCTGTAAGGATTAAGGAAATTGATACATACCAATTGTATAGGACAGTACTGGGAACATAGTGTACATATGCTGTCTATGATTCCTCCTCTTAATTAGGCTCCAGGTATCTCTTTGAGAAACTTTTTATCCTTCCATGCCCAGGAGAAAATATACCTCCTCTTTGAAACTTTAATGACTCTACTGCTTTTTTCTTCCCAGGTTGAATATGAAATATACTTGTGCTGTCAGATATTGCAGAGGAATGAATCTTCGTTTCCAATAATCTGAATTCAAATATAGATTTTTTTCCATTTGCCTATTATATAATTTCATCAATTTGCTTAATTTCTCTGAGTTTACATATCTAGTACGATACTTGACACAGGGATGCTATGTATTTTTCTAATAAAGACACTTAATCTGTGGGTTTAGAAATATGTCAGCCACATAAGATGTTGCAGTGTTCCCAAAGTGTAAGACTAATGGAGACGCCAAAATGATTTTGGGTGAGACACTTATGGCATTAAGGACACTGAATCAAACAGAGAAAATTCTTTCAATTTTATTTCAATACTGCTGATTAATCAAGGAGAAAAATCTGTTTGGTTCTATGTTTGTAAATAATTACCGAATGCTTGCTTATCTCTGGTTTTAATCAAGAGATTCAGAGCCTTTAGCAGGTAACATTGTAACTAGATTTGAATCACCTTTCTTTTTTATTCATTACACTTATTTTTACTATTATTTATTTTTTTAACTTGTCTGGTCATAGTACTTTTCCCATTAATGGTAATGATACAAATTTTTATTTTAAAATAAATTAAGTATAAAAGGTAAGTTGATTTAAAGAAAATTATTCCGTATATAATAGCAATGTGAGGATATGGTGAAAATCAATGAGAATATGCAAATTATTTAGTTTGGACAACAGTGATTTATATAAAATATTGGGAATTATTATGTTCATTGCATTTCAAGGTAGCTCTTAAGTTCATTCTTTAAAAAGGTGTCAGTACCAATTACTGGTGTTATCAAGTACTGTCATAATTTATAGTAGCTCCAAGAATACACTAAACAATGCAAAAACACAGCTGCTACTATTGCCTTCCTCTGCACCACACCCTGGATATTCCAGAAAATCCTAAGGGAGTTGGCGGACTAGACACTGGGTGTCTTATAGAGGTCTCATTCTCTTTCATTTACTTAACCAGAGCTCTGCTTCCTGCAAGGTAAAACATCTGTTGAAGTCGTAACCTGAAGATGGAGACATTAGGGTGTTCCGGAGGTAACTTTTTTCAGCCTTCACTTCTGGCCAAAACTTTCCCAAGTTACACTGCAAGCAATTTTGCTGACCGTTTCCTTTCAGATGCGCTAAAATATTAGCGACATCACTGACAATGTGGGGACTATAATTAGCCTTCCAGATTTTAAAACAATTGTACTATCACTTAGCCATCTAGTTGGAGGCAAAAATCCCACGTTTAGCTAAGAATACAGTTAACATTGCTTGGGACTGCTTCCTCTCACGTGATTTCTTAACATCCCTGCGCGAAGGCACGCTAACGTCAAGTCGTCTTGCGACGTGCTGACGTCGGCGTGCGGTGCTGCGTCTCCGACCTTACGCCGGAACGGCTAGTTGCGGGTCGCAGTCCACAACAGGTTTTCGTCTCTCCTTCGGATAGTCAGGTTGAATTTTGTTCGCCAGCCCCTAGCCATAGCTTCTTGGAGAAAACTGAGCCGCAGGCGATGGCGCTGGAGCCTTTGGGTGCCCTCTCCTAACGCCTCCGTAGCGTGGGAGGATGCGGATTCTTGTGGGTCGAGGGTGGTGGCGCGGACGCGCGATCACGGCATGGGTCTCTGGGGCTGCCTGTCGGATGCTGCCCTGGCCTCTCCCTGCGCTCAGCCGCGGGGCTGCTGCCCACTCCAGGGCCCTGGATAGGCTCTACAGCTCTGCAGAGCGCAAGGTGACCCCCCCCCCCCGCCTTCCCTTTAGTTTCACATTAGCTACGTATTAAAACTTGGGAGGGTGCACCCTGCCAATTTGGAACTGTGAAGGGTTTCTTAGAACTACCTGTGAAATCAGGTTACGATTTTGTAAAGGAGGTGGAGCTGAGCGCGCGCGCTCCGCTGGGGTTTTTGAATTCTCCGTTGCTTACCTGTGACCTTGCCCAAGTCATTCCTGAGTTTCCTAATTTGTAACGTCAGTAACTAATAATGCATGCGAGTTACTGATCTAAGCACTTTGCGTATATTACATTACTACTAAAATCTACTGAAGAAGCTTCTATTTGCGTTTTCCTGCAATTTATTAGCTATGTGCTCTGGGCAGGCAAGCTTGACCTTCCTGTGAGTATTTCTTCATTTATTAAATGAAGTACTAATAAAACCATCAAATGCCTATTTGTGAGGATTACACGATGAAAGGCATAGAACTTTGAGCCTAATACTTAGAATATAAGAAGAGCTGGATATGCCTTAACTTCTTTTTATTATTATATTTTGGATCAGTCAAAGCAAACTTGTATAATTTTGACTATTATTGTGGTTGGAGAAGGTAGGGGTTCAGCACTGTATAAACTACATTATCTGATAACTATGAAGAGATAATAGGTTAGATTGAAAAGGGAAGTAATTGGTTGCAAGTTATGAGTAACTGGAGAAAAATAAAACTAAATATTGACTACATAAAAGTTTTGCCCTTTTCTAAAATGCCTGTGAAATTTAAGATGAATTTATTTTGCAATTCAAACTTCTTAAATATGGTGCAGTTTTGTATCTTTTGAATAGAATGATGGGGGGAGAAATCTACAGGGCAAACAAATCGTTTAGTTTTTTCCAGAATTTCTTTCAGATATAGTCGCACTGTTATTTTCTGCCTTATTAAAAGGGAAATGTCAAGCTTATGAGAATGTTGTATTTTCATTGTTATTTCAGAGGCTTTTTTTTTTTTTGCACTGACTATAAAGTATATATTTTTTTGGAAAAATAAAATGTTTAGAGTCCAAAAAACTGACATTTTTCTTGAATATCAACTTTTTAGCAGTTTTTGTAATGAAGCTCAGTAAAAAAACTAAAAATTAGAATTTGCATTTTAAAGTATTTTTGAATTTGAAGTTAGTAAATAGCCCTTTTTTGCCTTTTAGAGAAGTTTCAAGTAACAAAATTGTATCTAATTTAAACTTTTGAAGGCTCTTTGGAGCACAGTTTTAAAAGACCTGACTTTGGTGATTAAATCTATGATAGAGGAAAAGAATTTTTTTCCTTTTAGCTTTTCTGTAGCTTTTTGCCTCAAGAGGTTTTGTTAAACATGGTGTTCTAAGGCAGTTCTTGAGTTCTAGGTACCCCATTCATGAAAATAAATTCAGTTCCTCATAAGTGGTGGAAATATTATAAGGAACTTTTATTTAGCTGTATGATCACTTTTGTCAGTGAAACTAATGTATTCAATGAGTCATATTGTAATTCACTGTAATATGAGTTTAGCCATACATTACTTTGTCAGGAGAATAATATAAACAATATAAATGCTATTAATGAAATTGTTCAAAGAAAGCTAAAAGAGTATTATTTGAATTAGTATACTTATTTCATATTGTGCCAGAATTATAACTCATAAATGTAATATTTCTCACCCCTTTCTAGGAAAAAGTTGACATGTCTAGATTCCCTGTTGAAAATATTAGAAATTTTAGTATCATCGCACATGTGGATCATGGCAAAAGTACTTTAGCTGACAGGCTCCTAGAATTGACAGGTATTTTCCTTTTATTTACTTAATTGATAGCAATGAGTAATTGATAATTATATCATGCTTTTTACAATTTGGTTTTAATTTTATGTGCAGTATTGTTTCTTTTTAAAAGCCCTTAGATATATCATGCATTTCTATTTAAAGGGACAATTGATAAAACAAACAATAATAAGCAAGTTCTTGATAAATTGCAAGTGGAACGAGAAAGAGGAATCACTGTGAAAGCACAGACAGCATCTCTCTTCTATAATTGTGAAGGAAAGCAGTACCTTTTAAATCTCATTGATACACCAGTAAGTTTAATATAAATTTTGTCTCCATTGTTAAAGTCATTGTTTGTCTCCATTGTATTAATAGTATAAACAAATCCTAGTTTAGTTTTCGAACTGATATTAGATACCTAACTTTGCTTTTTGTTTTCTCATTGTTCTCAGGTTAGTGTAAATTGTTTTACAAATGTGTGCTGAACAAAAGAAACCTATTAACTTTTTACAGGTGGAGTCAATAGGTTTGCCATAACCTAAGCTAAAACAATTATATCTAATATTTAGAGGTATTGATATTTTTTGTTTCTCAGGGCCATGTTGATTTTAGTTATGAAGTATCCAGGTCACTGTCTGCTTGCCAGGGTGTTTTACTTGTGGTTGATGCAAATGAGGTATGTACTTTTAATTTTATATGATGTAATATACTATTTGGTTGTTTCAAGAGGTTATTTTTTAAAGTGTTTCAGAAATAGAATTTTTATGTTTGATAAAAATAAGATTTATTGTATTACTTAACCAAAGTTATATGCTTTGGTCCTGTTAATTGGACGTTATATTATACTACAACATTTTGTGAAATTGACTTGTTCATCTTTTAAATTTTTTGATCTGATCAGAAGAATTATTCAATTGTGTTTTTGTTGAAATATGTAATATTTTATATCCTACCAAAAAATTCAGTTTTTAAGTTTTTAATCTGAGTTTTTCATATAAATTTTTAGCAGAACTTGAAAATCTTTATTTTTTAGGTATTTTTTGGGTGATTTTAAGTTAATAATATGTGAAGTGTTAAACATGTCAATAACATTACCCATTTGTTTTATGGTATAAATATAACGATAAAAGCATGTTCAACAATTGACCATATAAGAACTACGACATACTATTTAAAATAAAGCTTTTGATATATCAGTTTCTCACAAACTCTTCATCCAAAACCCAAAAATGTTTTATTTGTTGTGTTAAACCTTCCCTGATTCTGTCAGAGAAAGTCAGTCTACCTTACATATGTGGTACTGGGTTTATAAACTGCATCATATGACTCTATCCTTTAGTAGGCTTTGGTGACCTTGAGAGTCTTTGTGTCTCTAATGCCGAACACAGTTGCCTCCAAGAAATGCTTCCTGAACTGAAATAAATTTCACAGGGAATAATCCAGATCCATGGAAGTATAGATGCCGTAGTGTGCCTTATATTCTGCTTTTGATGAAG